>APFE030695656.1:411506-427815 GCA_000404065.3 Pinus taeda | reverse complement strand
CAACATTTCCTTCTCATAAATAGCTTGCTTGAGATGTAGCCGTAAAAATACCCAATCGCCTACATCAAAAATTCTTTCGCTGTGATGTTGATATGCCTGTTGTTTCATTCAATTTTGTACCAAAGTGGCGTTATCCTTTAAAAGTTCGAGAACCTGTTGTTGATGCTCGATGCGATCTTTCACTGCTTGAACCTTTTTCTTCTTGATATGTCCTTCTATCTTGAGAGTTTGAGGAGTGGTAATTTCTTCCAATGCATTACAAGATATGGTCGGATTCATTTCTTGATGCTCGACGTGATCTTTCACTTATTGAACATTTTTCTTCTTGATATGTCCTTCTATCTTGATAGTTTGAGGAGTGGTAATTCTGACCAATGCATTACAAGATATGGTCGGATTCATTTCTTGATGCTCGACGTGATCCTTCACTTCTTAAACATTTTTCTTCTTGATATGTCCTTCTATCTTGATAGTTTGAGGAGTGGTAATTCCGACCAATGCATTACAAGATATGGTCGAATTCATTTCTTCTTTCTCAATGTGATCTTTCACTTCTTGATATGTCCTTCTATCATGAGAGTTTGAGGAGTGGTAATTCTTGCCAATGCTTTACAAGATATGGTCAGATTCATTTCTTCTTTCTTTGGGGTTGGTTCCTGGTGTATATCCTCTTCTTTTGATGTTTCTTGATTCTTTCCATCAAACTTCCTCATATCGATCTTTGGAATATGGTGGGTCTTCAATCCAATGTTAGATTATATGAAATCATGATTAACATTTATTGTTTTCTCATCATGAGTTTCCTCTACTACCTTTTCGTCATTAGGAGGCCTTTCTTATAGCAACTTTGTCCCACCTTCCTTCAAACCTTCCATGTCTTTCTTCAAATATTCCATGCATTTCTTCCAATATGCTTTCATACCCTCAATATCAGCTTCCATGGCATAGATAAAACTATTTATCTTAGCTTTGATCGCATTCTTCAAATCATCCATCCCATTTTAATTACTAGGTGTTTCTATTTTCTTGATTCGAGTCATTGTTTCTCTTTCTTTTAGGATATTGATCTTGAATATGTTGTATCTCTGAAATTTCGGCCCTCCAAGGTCTAGAATTGTGAATTGAGGTAGCCCTCTATGTCCTCTTTCCAATGCCACCAGTATGATCGAAATTGGATTCTCCAAGAAAGAGTTATCCTCAATCTCCCAAGACGACCTGATTATATACTTTTTCAGTAGAGATAACTTGTATGAATTTCCACGTGTCACTATTTCGACCTTAGGTTCTGAAAATAATACCCAAAAAACTACTGTCTGTCTGCTTTCTGTCACTTTTTACGAAATTTCAATCTGATCCTCAAAGGGAAAGTTATGACGATTTTCCCAAGGTCATCTCTTTGGGATGTAATTCGGGAGCATGCAGAAACCCTAAATGTCTTGCACTGTATCTCTGAATATAGTTTAAAAAGATTTGAAATTATGGGCAGAGCTTCACCAAGTTTTTGCTCATATGGGTTTTAATTTCAAATTCTGAAACTTTGTAGAACAATTATAGCAAAAATTCCACGATGACCTGTTTGAGATGGAATTCCGGAGCTTTCAAAAACCCTAACTTCCTTAGATTAGATCTCAGAAAATATAGCGAGACAAGACTTGAAATTTGAACCCTAGGTTCAGAACAATTTCTTATCAAATGAGTTTTTTTGTAGCTTCTAAAACTTCATAGAAAAACGTTATAACGAAAATGCCACGATGACCTGTTTGGAGCAGTGAAACCCTCAAATCCAAAGCTCTAATACCAACTGTTATGAAACTAGCTCACAAAAAGATAGAAAACATAGATAAAAGCCTTAAAAATAAGCCTCTTCGAGGGGCAAACCTCCTTTACATTACACAAATGAACAATTCTTGGATGATACAAATGACAAGACCTCCTTTCTATATATAGGATTCTAAGGGTTCATAATATAATCAGAGCCGACATAACAATAATAATGAAAGGGCACAATAATAACAATATGGGCTTCTATGGGGCACAATAATAACAATATAGGGACTACATGGGCACAACAATATAATAAGGGGGTTGTACTAATAACAATAAGGGGTTACACTAGTAGTATAGGGACCTAACACTCAATGAAAGCACAAGTACTTGGGAAGTGTAAGATAAGCTGCTCGGAATTTAGTAGGGAGGCTCCAAAACAAAGCAAAGGGAGGTATCAAACTAGGTAATATTGATTTATGGGGATGAGACATAGTAAGTTAAGGATTCGTTTGATGATTTGAGCTAGCTTGAGATCATTGGGAAGTGATCTATTTAAATTTCTAGAGAGAATGAGAAGTGAATCTCCAATCATGATGATCTCTTGAATTTTTAATTGCATTGCTTCTTTTATTCCTTGGTAAAGAGCACATGCTTCAACGACGTTGTTGGTCACCTATCCCAATCCCCAAGAAAATTTGAATTTCTCATTATTCTTATGATAAATAATCACTCCCCCACACTTTTCGCCCCTTCCAACATTTTTCAACCATGGCATTAAAAATAAAATATCATTATTCTAAAGGACATGAAAAACTATGCTGACATGCAAAAGTAGCGATGCAACATCATCTCTATATTTTTAGGGTTAAAATTCAAACATTTTCCAATCATGATATTAAAGATAAAATATCATGACTATGTGGGACATGAAAAAACATGCCAAAATGCAAAAGTGGTGACGTAACATCACCATTTTTTAGGTGGTTAAAAAAAAAAAAAAAAAAAAAAAAAAAAAAAAAAAATCAACCATGTCATTAAAGACCAAATATCTTGACTACAAAACCCCTCAAATTCAACACCTAAATTTTGTCTAATGTTTGTTTTTTAAGTGTTTTAAAATTTCTATAACTTTACTTTACTTTTATTTTATTTTTGGGGTTAAAACTACCAATTAATTAACATTAAAGCCTTGACTATTAGTACCATTGAAAATAAAAATAAAAACATGAAGTTGACTATAAATCTAAATGTAGCATTATATATTTTTGTTTAATTATTAATTGTTTTTTAACAATAATTTATATCAAAATAATTGAGAAAAATATTTTACATGTTTTCTCAAGGGGAAAATTAATTAAAAACAAAATCACCTTTTTATTTTTTATTTTAATTATTTTTTATTCGGTTCACAGATCTCAAAGCCCAGTGACCATTATGTCCACAAAATATTTGTACTAGGTAGATCCACCCGAACATATCACTTCTTGTCAGCTCAACCACAAAGCCTTACCTCAAGAGTGCCCAAAGAATTGAACCTGTGACCTCTCAATTGAAAAGGTGTTTTAATGATGGGGACTTGACCAATTGAGCTAACCCTCAGGGCTACAAAATCACCTTTTATTCTTAAAAAACTGAAAAAGCTTTATATGTATCATTATATATATATATTATATATATAAATATAATATATAATGATATGTATATATATATATATATAATATTATATATATAATATATAAATATATAATATATATGATGTATATTATATATATATATAGATATATATATATACATATATATATATATATATAAATATATATATATACATATATATATATATATAGTATATATATATATAATGATATATATATATATTTCGTATTGATCCTATATTATTTGTCATCCATTTCAATGCTTTAAGAGTAGTAAAAGTGGAGGAATCAGCTCACAAGACCATTTTTATCAGTGGGACCTAGTTTGGTATATTATGGTATGAAACCTTCTAGGAGAATTTTGAGACACCAAATGCCATTTTTTAGGGGTACAACTTTATCTCTTTATCGTTGCTCGTCTTTTTCATATTCTACAAATAGAGGTCTTTCCAATTGTGCAAGAATCACTTCAATAAGAATCTGTATGCAAAAGTTATGCCACTCAAAAGTTGACGTTTTTGTTTTCACCACCATAATTCAAGAGGATGCAACGCGAACCCCCATTATTCATGGAAAATGTGCTAGCCACATGATTATGATGAATAAGACTCTATAATAGTCTATATTATAACTCTTGTTAATAGTTGAGGTAGTCAAACCTAAGCACTGGTAGGCTATCGAGCCATAAATGTTTTGTACTCGCAACCATTTTCTATTCAAAGAGAGTAGAGCGACCTCATATTCTAGCTAGGTTTTCTCTCGAAAGGGTTTCCTAGTCATATATTGTTTCAATCATGGTTTGTGAGTTTTTATTTCACTATTCTCTATTTTATGCATAATTTTAATTTCCACGCATACACAATTAACCATAATGTACATATCCAAAATCCTAAAGAAAAGTAAACCCTTTTAGTGTATATTTCAAATTTAAATATAGTTTTATGAGATCTATTATGACGATTTGTCTAGTGGAGTATCCACGGAAATTCCTGGATCATATTGGTATCAAAAAAGATTATCTAGGTATATTGTGGAGATTTGTAGGGGATCTAGATCGGCTAAGCCAAAAGTGTAAAACTCTAGTCATGGCCAATGAATTTGTGAATAACCCTCCTGATTTCACAGCTAGAAGTGCAAGTCATGAATATAAACTGTAATGTAAATATCCTCATGTCAGGCATTAGCAATAATCTTGGGCTATTTAGAGAAGAAGGGGTTTCTAATGTAGAAGACAAGTTAGAGGGGATATCAGTAGATCAAGAAGAAACATAAAACCATTTGAAGAAAGGAACTGAAAAATATCAACCCGGTTCAAGTGCCATGAATCATTGATAGTCCCTATTTAAAATGGAAGAAAATTTTGATATAAATCCATACCAAGGTGATATTAGCGCTCTAAAGCTAAATCATTGGTTGCAACAATTATAAGTGTATTTCAGTGTCCATCATATTGTGGAAGAACAAAAGATTTCATTTGCATGGAAAAAATTAGAGGGTCATGCCCTAACTTGGTGGGAAATCCACATGAAGACCTTGAGGTTGGAGAGAGATCCTCTAGTGAATAAGTGGGAGGACTTCAAAAGCAGCATAAAATCACATTCTTACCCTATTGGGTATGTAGAGGACTAGTAGATCTTATGACACTGCTTCAAGCAGAATTAGGGGCAGAGTGTACAAGAGTACACCATATTATTTAGAAATATGGTCATAATGTTGGGTATCTCCCTAAAGAACCCATATGTGCTCCTCAAGTATATAAGGGGTCTACGCAACCATTTGTGGAAGCAATTCATGTTGTTCAAACCCAAATCGGTGGATGAGGCGTGCGTACAGGCATAATACAAAGAGAACATATGCTTGAAGAAAATGAAATCAAGTGGATCGAAGCAGAAGGATTAACATGAAATTTATAAGGAGGGGAAGAAGAAATGGAAAGGAGGAAAAGATAAAATGATGACAACCAGAAAACACCAGTGCAAAGATCCCACTAGCCACTACAACCACGAGAACATTAACAATCATACAAAGGAGAAGTTCTAGAATTGCATCTAGAACTTACTCTGAAGAACAAAAAGAAAGACAATAAGAAGAAGAAAATCATTGATCCAGGTGGATATTGGTGGCCACCTGCCAATTCCACTTGGACCCCAACCATTGTTTCTTTAAGTTTTTTAGTTTCCTTGATTATAGCACATTTTACTAATTTTTAGCAGTTTTCGGGTCCTAAATTTCTGGAGCTATTTTGAGGCCCTAAACGACTTTTTTTGGCAATCTACCGCGAGAAGGTTTCTACTGAAAAACGCCTTTTCCATCTTAGTCCTCAGAGAGATATTTTTAATGGGTTATCATGCACGTCAAACAGAGATAATATGACCAAGTCGCGACCTAGGAAGTTGGTTGTCCAACTCACCCTAATGGGGCCCATAAACGCTTGGTGTTATATCTCCTCGGGTTAGGGTTTTGGTTCTTTAGGGTTTTCTCTTATTTTTCAATAATAAAAAGGCCTTTGAGCCTCATTGTAACGTAGTTCAAAGCCGTGTAGCCCCCACATCTCTTCTCAGAGATAAGCTACTATCACCCAAGCTAGTCTTATTTCCATTCTGTTTGTAAGCATATTTCAGTATTTGATATTAATGAAATGAAGTGTTATTTCTACTACATCTTTGTATTTATGGTTATATCTGTAATTTGTTGTGTTCCTATTTAAGTCTGAATCAGTGGTATCAAAGTCGTTGTCTCTTTCTCAGTTTTTCTTTGCATGTCCCCAACGAGGTTGGGATATAAGGAGTTAGGGTTTGAACTGGTCGAACCTTTGCAAGACCAACCTTGCAAATCCCGACGGCATCCCATGGCAAATGAAAAGAAAGGTGATGGGTCAGGAGATCCTATCAAAAAAATTGCTCGAGGAAGCCCTCGAGTGACAAAGGAACGTGATGATGGAAAACTTTGCCCAGATCCTTTAGCGGCGACGCATCTACTTCCGGCAGCTACTGTGGAAATGCCACACATTTTAAGGTACAAGTTAACTTTGACATTCCCATATTTGAGGGTCAGATAGATGCAGACACTGTAGATAAATGGTTAAATCTGCTAGAAGGATATTTTCATGTTCATGATTTTTCCAGCTGGGAAAAGATCACCTTTGCACTTCTCAAAGCAACCCCCCACGTCAAGGATTGGTGGGAAACCTATTGTGAGCATAAGGATGAAAGTACAAACTCACTGTTTTCAGCCACACCCACTTGGAACTCATTCTGAGATGCCATCAAGGAGCAGTACTACCCTGTCATGAGCTATGAGGATAAATACATAAAGTGGACAACGCTTCGACAGGGAAGGGACCCAGATGTGTCGGATTTTACCAATTTTTTTCATACCCTTCTCACAAAGTTGTGTATCAAGGATTCTGAGAAGCATTTGGTTCTCAAGTACCTCGGCTGCCTGCACAGGTACATCCAGGACGAGATGGAATTCCTAGACATCTCCTCACTCGGTATGGCATACCGATTTGCGATCAAGATCGAGAAAAAGTTTAAATAGAAGAAGCGAGACTTTGGATCTGCGAATCCAAAGCAAGGGAAAGGTGCCCCCGAAGCCGCAAGCAAAGAAAAACGTCATGAAGTTGAAGAAGGACATGGGAAAGTGGTGTGAGTTCCATAATAGATCCACTCACAACACGAGTGTTAGGCCAGGCAGTTATTGGTGGTCGAGCTAAAGGCTTCGAACTCAAATGCATGTTACGACTCTGAGACTAAACCCAACAAGGGGAATGACAAAGGGAAGTAGATTATCGATGCAGAGCCCAACACCACTATTGCCACCATGAAGATCCAAAAGGAGGAACCTGAAGATCTAGAGGAGGATGAGGAGCGCCTCTTCCACTCCCAAATGTGGGTAAAGGGTTCCCCTTTATAGTTCATTATCGATAGCGAGAGCCAAAAGAACCTCATTTCGACAGAGGTCGTGAAGTGGATGAGCTTACCGACCATAGTACATCCATAATCTTACACCATCGGGTGGCTTCACCAAGGATGGGATCTTCATGTGAGCTAGCAATGTCGCCTTCCATACAACATCAAGCCCTTCACGGATGAGGTATTATGTGATGTTTCTCCCCTTGATGTTTGTGATGTATTATTAGGCCGACCATACTTATGGAAGTGACATGTTGTGTATGAGTCAAGGCCTCATGTTGTTATTGTTACTTTGGGAAATAATTTGTACAAGATACCGGAGGTAGCACTGCCTACCGCCATCTCTTTGGTTACTGTAAAACAATGCAGTAAGCTCATTTCCAAAACCGAGATATTTGTGTTCCTAATGATACGTCCTCATGGAAAGAAGAAGACAGTGGCCATGACCTCCAAATAAGGCCCCTCCATGTGGAAACAACAGATGGACAAGGTCATGGAGGAGTACAAGGACATCTTCACCTCCCCCACAGGGGTGCCTCTGCACTGTCAGATTAAGCACTCCATCGATCTGGCCTCAGGTGTGTCATTGCCTAATGGACCAATCTATCAGCGCTCCATTCTGGAGAATGACGAAATCAAGAGGCAGATTCAGGACCTACTGCAAAAAGGTCACATCCGTCCGAGTTCATCGCCATGTGGGAGCCTAATCGTGTTGGTACAAAAGAAGGATGGAACTTGGAGACTTTCTATTGACTACTGGGCGCTGAACAAGATCATTGTCCAAAATAGGTACCCAAGCCCATAGATTGATTACCTTCTAGACCAACTGAAGGGAGAAAAAAATTTCAGCAAGATCGACTTGAATTCCAGCTATCATCAGGTACCAATTGAATCCTCCGATGTGTGGAAGACTGCCTTCAAAGCTAAGGAGGGCCTTTTCGAATGGTTGGTTATGCCTTTTGGGATGACGAATGCTCCTGCAACCTTCATGAGGCTGATGGATGACATATTGTGGCCACTCACCAACTCATTTGTAGTGGTATACTTGGATGACATCCTAATCTTTAGCTAGAGTTGGGAAGAGCACCTCCACCACATTCGACAGGTTCTCCAAACATTGCGGCAACACAAGCTGTGTGCCAATTTGAAGAAATGCACTTTTGGCATGACCCAGGTTCAATATCTGGGATACATTATTGATGAATGAGAGGTGCATGTGGATCCAGCCAAGATCCAAGTCATTTGGGATTAGCCTACCCCAACCGTTCCAACAGATCTCCTTAGCTTTCTAGGTCTTGCCAATTTCTAGAGCAGGTTTGTGTTGGGATTCTCTCACATCACTCGGCCCTTGAGTCAAGTCACCAAGGGAGGAGCGAAATCAAAATTCTTTTGGTCTGAATCTCAACAAAAGGCATTCGTAGAGTTGAAACATCGCCTCTGCTATGCACCAGTGCTCACTTTACCATACTTGCAACAACCATTTTAGATCGAGAGAAATGCCTCTGACTATGCGATTGAGGAAGTCCTTACTCAACAAGGGCATCTAGTGGCATATGACAATGAG
Organism: Pinus taeda; assembly: GCA_000404065.3. Lineage (NCBI taxonomy): Eukaryota > Viridiplantae > Streptophyta > Pinopsida > Pinales > Pinaceae > Pinus > Pinus taeda. The sequence goes on along the minus strand of APFE030695656.1, from coordinate 418,918 downwards.
ACACTTTCAGACACAGTCTAGAATTATCCCACTTATGACAAAGAGATGTATTCCATTGTGCAGGCTTGCCGACAATGGAAACATTACATTTTGGGGAAGGAAACAGTCATCCACACAGACCACTGACCCCTGCAGTTCATACTGATGTAAGGGAAGTTGCAGAATGATCGCCATCAAAATTGGTCCACATACCTGTGGCAGTTCCATTTGAATATCAAGTATAAGAAGAGTAGCACCAATAATGTTGCAGACTACCTCAGCCGATCACCGATCATGGCGTTAACCACCGTGCTCAACTCTTGTGGGCACAACACTTCTGATTGGACACTTCTCTACAGCAGCGACCCAGAGTTTGGCCACACATACCAGATGCTCTTAGAGAGTCAGTAAGTTCCATATTTTCACCTCTAAGATGCCCTGCTATGTCACCTGGGACACCTTTGTGTTCCTTCAAGCGAGCGAACCAAGATGATTTGGGAAGCGCACTATAGTCGGGCCATTGGGTATTTTGGGGTCGAGAAAACAATGGTAGTACTGCAGAAGTATTTCTATTGGCCGAATCTTCGATAGGATGTTAAGAAGTACATCAGATCCTGCACTGCCTGCGCCATTGCTAAATTGACCATCAGGAAGCAAGGTCTCTATACTCTGCTTCCTACCCCTAGTCGACCTTGTGAATCCATCTCTATGGATTATGTGGGGCCTTCCTTCTACTAAACATGGAAATGACTGTGTTTTTGTGGTTGTTGACAGATTCTCAAAGATGGCCATTTTGGAAGCCTGCAAGAAGAATATCACAATAGAAGTCAGTGCTAAACTCTTATTTGAACGAGTGTGGGTACACTTTGGGATACCACAGTCTATGGTCTCATATCAGGACAACAGGTTCCTCGGTACATTGTGGTCTAGTTTTTGGTCGATGTTGGACACCAAGCTCATTAAGTCCACAGCTTTCCATCCCCAAACTGATGGAGAGACAAAGGTGGTCAACAGGATGATCACACACATTCTGCACATGTACAACTCAAAGCATCCACGCACATGGGATGAGAGCCTTCCCTATGTCCAGCACAACTATAATCAAGCTCTCCACAGCTCGACTGGCCACAACCCTTTTCAGTTGCGCTTGGGATTCTAGCCACTATGTCCCATTGATGTGGCCATACCATTTGCAGCTACTCAGGCAGATTTGGCTCATGTCCAATCAGAAGCTGATAAGGCAAATAGCTTCATTGAGCACATCCAACATATCTGCCATCCAGTCCATGACATTCTGGAGAAATCAAATGCCAAGTACAAGCATCAATGTGATCAACATCAGCTGCCACACAAGTTTTGGGTAGGCAACAAAGTCTGGTTGCTTTTGTAGAAGGAACAACTTACTGGAGCCTATCGTAAACTCAGACCACTCTGATATGGTCCTTACACCATTTACAAGGTTTTGGGTGACAATTAATTTGAGCTCAACATTCCCCCATTCCTTGGCCTGCACCCATTGTTCAATGTGGACCGCCTTCGACCATACTTCCCACCATTGTCGGACATATCAAACATTACAAAACAACTCACACCTACAAATTTAAATCCAGATTGCATGGAGGAAGCCACAACTGATCGGATCATGGACACGCAGACCAAGAACACTCACCAGCAGAAGATCCAACTGTATTGAGTTGTCAAAGCAGGTCAACTCCTTCACCAAGGCATGTGGCTCACCAGGCACCAAGTTCAGCAGAAATTTCCTCATCTCATGGAGGAACTCAACGGAATGGGGACCATTGCTTCCTAAGGGGGGAGGAATGATCGAAGTGGATATTGATGGCCACCTGCCAATTCCACTTGGACCCCCGCCATCGTTTCTTTCAGTTTTTCATTTTCCTTAATTATAGCACAGTTTACTATTTTTAGCAGTTTTTTGGGTCCTAAACTTACGGAGCCCTAAACGACGTTTTTTTGGTAATTTACCGCCAACGATAATTCTCTAAAATCATATTTTCTTTCGTAGTCCTTGGAGAGATCTTTCCAATGGGTTATCATGCACGTCAAATAGAGATAATATGACCAAGTCACGACCCCGGGAAGTTGGTTGTCCAACTCACCCCAATGGGGCCCATAAACTCTTGGTGTTACATCTCCTCGGGTTAGGGTTTTGGTTGTTTAGGGTTTGCTCTTATTGTTCAATAATAAAAATTCCCTTGAGCCTCATTGTAACACAGTTCAGAGGCATGTAGCCGCCACATCTCTTCTCAGAGATAAACTACCATCGCCCGAGTTAGTCTTATTTCCATTCTATTTGTAAGCATATTTCAGTATTTGATATTAATGAAATGAAGTGTTATTCTACTGCATCTTTGTATTTATGGTTATATCTATAATTTGTTGCATTCATGTTTAAATCTGGATCAATCATGGCCATCGATTCAAGAAACCAAGTTGAAATCACCTCAAACGTGGATGAAAAGATTTCTTGTACATTACTAAGGAAGGAGGTGAATTTGTGTATCCTTCAACAATAGGAAGAGAAAGAAATGACCAAGCTCTTCCACATCAAGATACATGTCAAGAAGACAAATATTGATGCTCTATTTGACTTAGGATCATAGGTGATTACTATATAGTTGGTAAAAAAAATGGGGTTGGAAGTTCTTGATCATCTAAGCCGATATCCATTGCGATGGGTAAATATGGATGCAAAGTTAAAGGTAATAAAATAATGGAAAATTAGATTTGCTATTAGTGTTGATATTATAGATGAAGTAGAACTAGATGTGGTTCTCCTTGATGTATGTGTAGTGGTTTTTGGAAGTCCCTACATGTACGTGCAAGATGTAATATTCATGTGGAGAGCCAACTCATATCGACTTGTCTAGGATAGAAATTATTTGTAGAAATTAATAGAAATTTGCTACTACCGATGAATTCGAACTAAAAACAAGAGATTACAATTTTCCTCTACTATTTTGTGGAATGGAAATCACAATTTATAAACACATGCAATGACATGAAACCATAAAAACCACAAGAACACAATGATTTACCAGGGAACCCAACTGGGAAAAACCCCTTCGTTGCTTTGCATTAATTCGGATGAGAAAGATAAACAATTACAATTTATCACTTTAACTTTGAAGCACACCCTACACTATAATCTTATTCTCTTACTTCCTGACTTGCTCTAACCAACACTTAGCCAATTCAAGGCCCCAACTTACTCCTATTTCCTTGCGTAATGCTTGTGGAAATTAGATCCTAAAAGATAGGAATTTCCTCCTACTTTCTTGCATAATTCCCATGGAATGATTCACTCTCTCAGTGAAAAAGCACTATACACTCAACAATATACAATTATATATATAAACGTGCTTTTTTCTCCACTTCAACTAGGAAATTCGAATTCCATGTATGATTGTGTCTATTTTTAGCTAATTGACTAGTTAACTGAGAGATCAATGAGTTAACAACAATCTTAAATAATCAACTGACCTTCAGTTGACTCAACTATTGACTAGAGCTCAGTTAATTGAGTTCAACTAGCAATAAATCAACTAGATTTCTAAATATTAGCAATATTTACATGCACGAGTCTACTCTTAACATACAAACTCGAATTTACTTACTTAACTAGTGGACAAGACCATGTCACTCTAACTAACTACAATCCAAGATAGCATGCTGATGTGGAAAATCAAATTTCTCCATTTGACTAAGGCACAATTCAAATGAAGCCTTTTATTGCTAGAATTTCAACATGATTTACCATCAACATGCACAAAGGCAAGTAAAAAAATTCAATAGTAAGTGCTAACCAAGCCAAGAAATTGACCAGTTTTAGCAAGTAGTATGATTTATCGTTTTTAAGAAAATATTAGTCTGTAAGAGGTAAGGCATCTCTCGAAGGGTGTACTAAGAAATAGAAACAAAAATTGGAATATTTTCTATAGGCATCTAGGGATGTGTTCCGGGGGCCTAAATAATTACCACCCAAGAGGGAATTGGAGCACGAGATCCATCTATTTCCAGAATCACCATTGCCAAATGTTGAGATGTACAGGTAATTTGTTATAGAAACAAGTGAGGTGAAGAAACAATTGTAGTAGCTACCAGAATAGGCTATCATTCGACTGAGTACATCACCATGTGGGTAATCCATCATCATTGTGTTGAAGAAGGATGGGACTTGGAGGATGTGTATTTATTATAGGGCATTGAATAAAATCTTGCTCAAGAATAGGTGCCCCTTGCCAAGATAAATGATATACTGGATTAGTTGCAACAAGAGAAGTGCTTTAGCAAGTTGGACTTAACGTATAGATATCACGAAGTTCGAGTCAAAGAAGAACATACCTAGAAAACTGCCTTCAAAACCAGGAAAGGTTTGTATGAGCAGTTAGTCGTGCCATTAGACTTATGCAATTGACTAGCTACATTTATGAGTTTAATGAATGATATATTGCACGCTTTTATAGATTCATTTGTTATTGTCTATTTGGATGATATACTGGTATACAATGCTACCTGGGAGGAGCACATCTCACATTTGACACATGTATTGGAGACATTAAAGAAGCACCAACTACTAGAAAATATCAAAAAGTGCGAGTTTTCACAACAATATTTGGTGTATCTAGGGTATGTGATAGGTGGATGAGAGCTAAAGATAGGTCCTATCAAGATGTAGGCCATCCAGAAATGACTGGTTCTTACTAAGCTTTATGAGTTTAGGAGTTTTTTTGGGGAAGCACAATACTTGAAGAAGTTCATAGCCCCGTTTTCAATAGTAGAAACACCACTCCATGCCATAACGACAAGTGACAAGAGTTTTTAGTGAGGAAAGGGTCGACAAAGGGTCTTTGAGGACTAAAGAAGAAGATTAGTCTAACACCAGTTCTGACATTACCAATCTTGCAATAACCCTTCAAAGTGGAGAAAAATTCGAGTGGGTATGCTATGGGAGTGGTCTTGATGCAGGGAGGAAGGCTTATATGCTACCATTCTGAAGTATTGCATGGGGCAATTATAAACCGCCTTACCTATGACAAGAAGCTTTATGCCCTGCTACAAGTTGTGAAGAAGTGGAAGCACTATTTGATGGGGAAAGAGACAATGATCCACACGGAACACCAACCACTATAATACTTGTAGGCTCAAAGTAAGCTACAATAGACCAAGCATTACAAATGGATGGGGTTTCTACAAAAAAATCATTTAGTGATTAAGTACAAGAAGTGAAAAACAAGCAAATTGGCCAACATGCTTTCAAGGCCACCCATATCAAATATTACAGATTTGGGAACTCTAATGCACATGGAGCCATTCATCCATGATGCATACAGAGAGTTATATTCAGAGGATGATGACTTCAAGGAGGTGTTTCAACAGTTGCAGAACCAGAGTCATGTGCATGATGGTGACAACATTGTTGACTACCATCTCTAGGATGAGTTACTCTACAAGTTGGATAAGTTATATGCTCCTAAAAGTGAGCATTTGCAGCTAATAAGAGAGTCTCATACATCCAAGGTTGCGGGGAACTTTGGTGAAGGGAAGATAATGGACAACTTGCAGAGGTATGTGTATTGGCCAAGATTCAGGAACAAGTAGCTAGGTTCATAAGAGGATGCATGATTTGTCGTACTAACAAGCCTAGTAACAGGTAATAGGGTTTATATCATCCTTTACCTATACCCACTTGTCCTTGGGAAAGTGTTTCCATGAAATCTGCGGGAGGTTTACCAACAACCAGGAAGGGTCATGACTACATGTTGATGGTAGTTGATAATTTTAGCAAGATGTGTGTTTTGATACGCTATAAAAATACAATTAGCTAGCAAGAAGCAACAAAATTATTCTTTGGACCGGTCTAGGTGCATTTTGGAATGCCAAGGAGGATAATTTCAAATAGGGACAAGATATTTATTAGTGTGTTTTGGATTACATTGTGGGAGACACTACAAGGAAAAGACCTTCTGGCAGAAGTTTTTGCGGAAGCCCCTATAAAAATAACCCAAGACTCCATTTGTAGTATAGGTCACTAGAGGAGGTGGTTGAGCAGATGTTTTAGCGGATGTTTTTTGGACGGTGCATCTACAATATACCAACACACTGGTGCTTTACTATACATAAAATCACCAATGCTGCATATAACATGGTGCATCATGGAAAATTTATTTTTTTTAAATAAAAAAACATGGTGCAGTAAATAACAAAACACACCAGTGCTTGAAAAATCGATAGCGCTAGAGCCCTTCATATAGTAAAATGTCTCGATGCATACCACAAAGTAGCACCGCTATAATTTCTAAATTTCACAAAATTTGGTGCTATATTCCAATGATGCACCAGTGCAGTAAAGGTAATAAAATGCTCTAAGGCGTCTACCAAAGAGCACCTCTAGGTAATTTTTAATTTTTAAAAATAGAGCGGTGCTATAATAAGACAAATCACCAATGTAGTACTTGTATTAGAATGCCTCCAGGTGTCCTAAGAAAAGAATTGTGAAATATTTTTTAATTTAAGAAAAATGTGACACTCTTGGATCTATTCCACACCTGTGCGGTTAGCGTAATGCATCGGAGGAGGGTTAAATAAAAAAATGCTCCCGACTGTAAATTTACTTTTTACCATCTACAGTAATGGAGAGCTCTGGAGCACTGGTGCCATTCTTTCCTAATGCAAGCACTCTAACGTCCATGCTTCTATTGCTCACCATCCTTCCATATTGTGCTCATTACCTCACTTTCCAATTTTTTCAAACCATGCTATTTTTTTCTCCATTACATGTCCAAAATGCCTCATCGATGACCAAATCTCCAGGTAATGTCTATATTTCTTTCTCATCTAATTTTTAGCATATTATAATTGAAAATTAGGTTAATTTTTCCATTTTTTTTAATTTATTTTTTCTCCTCGCATGATGCATTCAATATATCCGACTTGCACTGATAGTAGTGCACCCTGTAAATTTACAGGGTGCACCGCATTTCAACGTGTTAACATAACGCACCACGATTGTTGCGGTGTATTTCGTAAATAAAAACGCATTGAGAATATGATAAATTATATGTCGGTGCATTACTCCTGGTGCGTTTATATTTACCAAATGCACTGCAAAATTAATATTTAAAAATATAATTATAGCTCGGTGCGTTCAATAACCTGAATGTTTCGTACTGGTGCAAAAAGGTTATACATGCGCATTGGTGCACAAGTGTGATGCACCTCTATGAAAAATTAAATTTGTGAACCAACAATGGTGAGTCATAATTATGTGCGCACTAACGTCGGTGCCGTTATCTTTGTAAGTGCATTTGAGATGATGTATGAATGTGCTTTGAGCGCACTGATGAATTTTTTTGTTTTTAATTGAAAGTTATGTTTCCATATTTATAAATACATGTTTCATTTAAAATATA
>APFE030695656.1:302571-366194 GCA_000404065.3 Pinus taeda | reverse complement strand
GCACTGTGATTATAATGCAAGTCTTATTTGTATTAAATCGAAGCTCTGTTCATGAAGCGACAAGTAAAAACGTAAACGTACATACAACCAGGTTCAGACTTATATTTACATATGGTTCACATCCCTTGAAAATGGATGTTCATCCATGAGCGGCTGTTGCCGCTTTTACAAAAACACAAAATGTTTCTATCCTAGCCTATACATACAAAAAAAGGAAACAACTAAAAATCAATTTGAACTGTGACTATGTGTTGTTGCTGCCTTTGTCGCCAACATGCCATAGTTGACCAGTTGTTGACTGCGCATGTAGGAGGGTTGTTTCCGCTGCGGGATAGGTGCTTGTCCATGCTTGGACATTCCACTTTTCACCCATACCTTCCGCTCTGGCCTGGCTGTCATGCCACATGTCAAACAATAAGCCATTTACAGGTTGTTGGGACTTCCTGTAGTCATTTTGCCCAAAAACTCCTAATTTATCAACACAAAACCCTTAAATCAATTTAAATGCAATTCAACAACTATAAGACTATTAATTAATCAATTTCCAATGCATTTGAGGGATAAATGATGAAAAGAGGTAGGTAATTGTCATGTTTTGGGAGGGAAAAAGGGGTCATAGAATGGTACCAACAGTCCCTGTCCAGTTACGCCAGACAAGCTGGTTTTTACAAAAGGACTTATTTTTCTCTTTACTATTTTCATTTATTTATTTACAATGCTAAATTTCCTAATATACTAGAGAAAATATGTCCTCCTTCAAGTGAAAGAGAAATTCCAATGAAGCCATGTGCGGATTAGGTACAAGGATATATTCATGCTCAAATTTAACATATAAAATTTAGAATATTCATGAGCATATGAAAAATCAGTAGCTTTGAAAGATGTGATACAAAGGGTACTTGAAGATGAGAGTGGTACTTTGACTAGATTGTGATCTGGAACCAATTCTCGATGTAATCCTAGTGGTATTGGCCCATTTCTTCATTTGGACCACTCTGAAAGTCCTCCTTGGTCATGCCAGACAAACTTGGATAATTGGTCTCTGGAATGCATACAAAGCTTGCTACTAGGCATGGTGAAAGTTATTCAATCTTAGGTTCAGCTGGATTATCCCCATCATATTTGGTACATGAGTTCTTAATCTCCTTGGTAGATAGGAAAGAGGAATCAAGGGAGACTTCCAAATCCTTTTCTAGTTGTGGACAGATATATAATTTCCTAAATGCGGTTAGGATGAACTCTTCCTGAGAGGCAGATACCCTAGCTACTGCTAGGATTTGAGAAAGTGCTTCGAGGGGCATTCTTCGAGATTCTCAATCATTCTTGAATTGATCTTACTGGTTGATGATCCTTGACTCTCAACATGGATTAGTACAAAGGGGTTCTTACAACACCCTAAAAATGTTTTATCTTTAAAGAGCTTTATTTTTTAACCTAAATGAATTAAAACTAATTGCAATAAAACTCACCAAACTTGAGATCCTCACTTACTTGGACAACCAGAGTTTGGAGTGACCCCAAACCAAAGCATATGCGTGGCTCTTCACTCACGTCTTACCGTCATCTCCACCCTCTAGTTGCCCAATAACTAAGATCACATCGAAAACTTGTGAAAGAAACTATGCTCTAATCCTTTTTGCATCTCCCCAGAAACGACGTCAAAAATCTTGGGGAAATTATATTTGTTATAATTCTAACATTAAATTATCAGTCCTAGACTTATAAGCTTTGAGGCACAAGCGCAGGTAACACATTATTAGAGCATCTAGCCTAAACGAGAGTATGAAATCAATTTATTGTTTAAGTACAAAATTATTGTTTCTAATTTAATTTGTCTAAAGATGAACATAAATAATTTTAATTAAAGTTTCATATGAATTAAAACAAATGACCAACTTTATATTTACTACAATTCAAATAAAGCTTCAAGAAATTAAATGGAGATTGCAGTCCAAGTAACCAATTCCAATAAATCTATATATATATATATATATATATTATATATATATATATATATATATTATATTATTTAATATATATATATATATATATATATGATATAGATAATAATAATAATTTAAACGAAACTAATTCCATTCCAAAAATGATGTCAATCTTAATATAAAAATTCTCAGTCCAAACGAAACTAATTTCAATTCCCTCAGAAAATAAGGAAAGCTAAAAAAAAATTTCAAACTAACCTTTTAATCCTATCTCATTCACACATCTAACTCTGAAAGAAAAGGAAACTAAATGACAATTTAAATCAATGCCTAATTCAACGCACTTCAAATAAAAAAGGATTTAAATGACAACTCAAATCTATCCTAAAATACATGACTTGTACTAATGCATAACATACCACCTCTACAATTTCACAAGAACTTTGTCTTATTGTTAAGTGTACATGGTTTTAAATAACGAAGACAAAATCCAAGAATCAATAGATTAAGCTCATAACAAGATTATTATTTCTTTTGAAATTCGTTTGAAATTGGAGAGCATCGTTTTAAGTGTTATGAGTTGTAGAAATGTGATTATGGAATCATCCATGCACAACAAATATTAATTAACACTGCCCTTTTGTTCCCAAAGGTTTCGAGGCAATACATTCTTTCAAAATCAAAGGAAAACATAGCAGTGGTTTAAGTACGGAATACAGGAAATCTGAAATCTTATTTAGAAAACAACTTCAAAATGAAATGTAAATTTGCAAATTGCAGTAAACACACTTCCTACAGTCTATGCTAATGGTGGGACTTGCTTTCAGGTCATGGTAGGTCCTTGCCACTCCTAGAGCAAGTCTGAGTTTAGTCATTGCCTTACTATTTCACATTTGACAATTTGTAGAGCACCTTTTGTAATATACCTAGGGGGATAATATGGGGTACAAAGGGAGGTACCCAAGGGAATAATGTAATAATGGGATGGGCCATAGTAATAAATAAGGTGGTTAACCTGTATCATGTAAGGGACCACAAGTCGTTAGTAATAATGTAATGGGCCCATGGTATTAGATAGATGGTATTGAGGGAACCATGGTAATGACCCATGGTATTGTATGTATGAGGCTTCATACATACAATACCATGGGTCATTACGATGGTTCCCTCAATACCATCTATCTAATACCATGGGCCCATTACATTATTACTAACGACTTGTGGTCCCTTACATGATACGGGTTAACCACCTTATTTATTACTATGGCCCATCCCATTATTACATTATTCCCTTGGGTACCTCCCTTTGTACCCCATATTATCCCCCCTAGGTATACTACAACTACCCATTCTAGCTTGGAGAAGGAGTGCTTGAAGAGTATTTTCTTGGACTTGGACATCCACCAAAAGGAGGTCTCCAACATCAAGGCATAGGTTGTATGCTTCCCTTTTTAGTTTATTAATATATACATCTGATGTTCACTTTCCATAATTGTGTAAATGTTTATGCTTTTAGCTTAATACTCCTTGATCTATTAAGTAGTTTATGTCTGATGTATGTCATATATGCTCTTGTATCTTGTGTAACTCTTCGAACGTGAAGAACAAGTAAGGAGGGAGGCTTGAAGCGAAAGATTCAAAGTCATCTCCAAAGGATTGAGCGATTAGCATCAGAGCAAGTAAGGTTTCTCCTTCTCTTCGCATTTGTCAAACATAAGCTAGGAAAGTGTATGTTAGTTTGTTTAGTTTGTTGCTAGACCCACTCATTGGGCTAGAGGGATTGCCTTTGTCCGCAGAGGGGATTTACGTTCACTACAGTTGTTGAGGTATGTGCCTTACCTCAAGGAGGAGAAGGCTAAGATTCAAAGATTCGTTAATGGATTACCAATGGCATTCAAAGATATGATCAAGTTCGATGAGCCTAGATCATTAGAGGAGGCCATCCAAAAGTTGAATCATTGATATGAACAATCGAAGCACAAAATTGAGACTAAGCCAGACTAGAGAGGTAATGTAAAAAACAAAGGCAAAATGGGACAAGAAGTGATTAAGACCATAAGATACAAGTAATAAGGAGAGTGTTGCACCATCTATGAAGTTCAATGCATCAGATAGAGGACAGGGTTTCCGATAAGGAGAACAGAACAAGGGGATAAGCTGGAAGCCCATAGAGTGTTGGATTTGTGGCAAGGATCATCAGGGGAGAGATTGTCCGTAGAATTAGGGTTGTAAACCTCAAATATACAATGTGCAGGAGGCACAAACTATTGGGGATGTTGGTCTGAGTGTTCCACATATCTATGCAACATTATATAACAAACAAGAAGATCATTAAGCATCTATCATTGAGATGGATGATAAGCTTTGTGATCAAGTTATTTCTATTTTGATTGATCCAACATCTAATTATAGCTATGTTAGTTATGACTTTGTGGATCAGTGTGGTTTGAGTAAGGAATTTCATGCATAATCTTGGTTAGTGTAGTTGGCTACAGGTACGAAGAAGTGAGTTCATCATTGGGTAAGAGCTTGTTCATTCAATTTGAATGGTATGCTTACTGCAACACATTTGAATGTATTACCATTGGGTTCATACAACATGTTGTTGGGCATGGATTGGTTGTATATTCATAGAACCAAGGTAGACTATTATGATAAAGCCATTGAGTGTGTTGATGACAATGGAGAAGCAAGAGTCTTACAGGGTAAGAAGAAAGCTACATCAACTAGGATGGTGGCAGTTATGTAAGGAAAGCACAGGCGCAGGAAAGGGTGTAAGTTATTTCAGTGCACATTTCTAGTGATAAGGGTAAGGAAGTTGAGGATATAGATGTGTTGAGCAGGTACCCAGTTTTACAGTAGTTCAGAATGTATTTCTTGATGACACTTTAGAGTTTCCACCTCAGAGGGAGGTAGACTTTTCGGGGCAACTCCAACATCAAAAGAACCTTATAGGATGAGCACACCTGAGTTGGTTGAGTTAAAGTTGCAGTTGAAGGAAATGTTGGAGAAGGGATACATTAGAACAGGTGTATCACCATGGGGCACAACAGTATTGTTTGTGAAGAAGAAAGATGGAACTCTCAGATTATGCATTGACTACATGCAGTTGACAAAGTAACTATCAAGAATAGGTATCCATTGTCGAGGATTGATGACTTGTTCGATCAGCTGAAGGGAGCAACAATGTTCTCGAAGATCGACTTGAGATCCTGATATCATCAGGTACGCATCAAAGAGGAGGAAATTTACAAGATCACATTTAGGACCAAGTATGGGCATTATGAGTTTGTTGTAGTTCCATTTGGTTTAACTAATGCTCCAGCTACATTTATGTGTTTGATGAATAGTGTGTTACATCCATACTTGGATAAGTTTGTTATTGTGTTCATTGATGATATACTGGTATATTCTAAAAATGAGGAAGAGCATGTCGAGCATTTAGCAACAATTTTGAGGTTGTTGACAGAGAATCAGTTGTATGCTAAGCTCAACAAGTGTAGTTTCTTTCAGACTGATATACATTACTTGGGGCATGTGGTCTCCAAGGAGGGCATTACAGTAGATTCATAAAAGATAAGATCCATCATGGAGTGGGTAGCTCCTAAGAATGTGGATGAGGCGAGATCTTTCATGGGTTTGGTAGGCTATTATAGGATGTTCATCAAGAAATTCTCACATGTCACTTATCCTATCACATCATTGCAAAGGAAAGGTAAGAAGTTCGAATGGATAAAAGAGTGTGAGGCTAGGTTTGAGAAGTTGTTGACACATGCACCAATGTTAAAGATTGCAGATCCAGACAAAGAGTTTGTAGTATGCACAGACACTTGCAAGAAAATACTTGGTTGAGTCCTTATGTAGGATGGACAAGTGGTATGCCATGAATCACGAAAACTGAATGAGCACGAGAAGAACTATCCTACACATGATCTTGAGCTAGCAGCAATTATACATGCATTGAAGATGTGGAGACACTATCTTTTGAGCAAGAGGTTCATAATGATGAGTGATCACAGTGGTTTGCGGTATATATTTGACCAATCGAATATGAATGGTAGGTAGGCTCAGTGGTTGGCTACGATTAGCGAGTTTGATTTCAAGATCTGATATATCAAAGGTAAAGAGAATAGAGTGGGAGATGCTATTAGTAGGAGGGTGCAGATAAATCATTTAGCAGCTATGAGCTCATATGGGATAGATCTACAAGATAGGATCTTGCGGGTAGGTCAGTAGGATGTTATATATATATGGATATTGTGCTCAGATTGCAGCAAAGCACATGTACATGTACATGTAATGGTACTTGTACATGTACAAGTACAAGTACATGTACATGTAGTGGTACATGTATATGTACAAGTACAAGTACATGTACATGTAGTGGTACATGTATAGGTACAAGTACATGTACATGTAGTGGTACATGTACATGTACAGGTGCAGGTGCACATGATATGGATTATTGTCTTACGACAGATGGATTGGTCCGATTCAGAGAATAGATATATGTGTCGTATAACAGTGAGCTCAAGAATATGATATTGAGAGAGCTTAATGTGAAACCTTATTCAAATCACCCAGGCTACCAAAAGACACTGACAATAGGTGAAGAGATTTTACTATTTGCCTAATTTGAAGACGGATGTAGTAGAGTTTGTGGCTAGATGTTTTGATTGTCAGCGAGTGAAAGCATAATGTAAACATCCAGGTGGACTGCTATAGCCAATGGGTGACTCTAGAGTGGAAATGGGAGGTCATTTCTATGGATTTCATCACAGTGTTGTCAAGGACAATGAGGCAGCATGATTCCATCATGGTCATTGTGGACAGGTTGACAAAGGTTACACATTTCATCCCGGTAAAGTCTACATTTTTAGCTAGTGATGTAGCACAGGTATTCATCCGAGATGTGGTCACATTGCATGGAGTTCCAAAGAAGATTGTGTCAGATAGGGATGCAAAGTTCACTTCCAAGTTTTTGATGGAGTTATTTGTAGGTTTGGGCACAGAGTTGGTCTTCAGTACAACTTATCATCCGCAGACAGAGAGGGTCAATAGGATATTGGAGGACATGTTGAGGATGTATGTAATGCATTAGCAACGAAAGTGGGAAGAGTATCTTCCACTGGTAGAGTTCACGTACAACAATGGGTATCAAGAATCTTTTAGGATGAGCCCGTTTGAGGCATTGTATGGGTACAGTTGCAATACTCCTATCAGTTGGAGTGATCTGGTTAATGTGGTATTTATTGGACCAGATATATTGGCAGACATGGAACAGGAAACACAAGTGATCAAGAAAAATTTAAAGGAGGCACAGGATAGGCAAAAGAGATGTACAAATCAGAACATGTTATTCAAGGAGTTCCATGTTCAAGAACAAGTGTAATTGCGCATCAAACTAAAGAAGAGATCCTTGCGGATTAGATCATGTGCCAAGTTGGCACCACAGTTTTATGGACCCTTTAGTATCATTGAGAAGATTGGGCCAGTAGCCTAACAACTTGCACTGCCTCCAATAGTTAAATTCCATGATGTTTTCCATGTGTCAATACTGAAGAAGTATGTTAAAGATGTTGATCATATGATTAACTAGTCTGTATTGTAAGTGGAACCAGATGGAGAATTCCAGCCAGAGCCTTCATGTATATTGCGGAAAAAGGTGCTCATGCTATGAAACCGAGCAATCAAGCAAGTTAAAGTGCAATGGAAGCACTTTGGGCTCGATGAAGCTACATGGGAGATGACAGATTAGATGCGGGCTATATATCCTTCCTTGTTTTCCAATTGAGGCAAAGCAGTTTTGGCTTGGTGTGATTTTGGTAAATGCTTTGGTATATGTTTTGATATATGTTTGGTGATGTTGGTTTATGTACATATGAATATGGATGTAAATACCGCCATGAGCTATGTGATAAGGCTCCAATAAGCGGTATGGGTGTCATGCCACTATGATGTTATGTTGTTATGTTTCATATTGGTTTTCTTCTCAGCAGGTTGATAATTGTAAATACTGCATTAAGCTAAGTTATAAAGCTCCACTGACAATATATATTGCTTACAACAGTTTTGTAGTTATAGGTGTTGTTGAACACTGAGGATGGTGTTCCCCTAAGGGAGGGTGTTCTGTAATAGCCCTGGTGAAAATTCCATGTAATAAAAGTAAATAAAGGCAAAATAATAACCACAGATGATGGGACTCATGATGAGCCACACAATCAATTGTAATAAGGTTTGGATTGTTCTATTTCAAAAATGAAACAAAGTCATTTTCATGTCCAATCATTGTTGAAGCTCCAGCGATAGAAACAATTATCAAATCTTTATAGTGAAAGCCTCTAACATCTAATAATTAATTGACACTATCATATAATGTTTTTCATTTTCCATCCACTACATCATTGAGCTTTATAAACTATGAGATAGGTGGGCCGAGACCCTTTTGAATCTAAATATGTTTTATAAACAACAAGGTGTTTCTTTGAGATTCGATTAGTGCTTTCATCAACCATTGATGAGAAGAAAGGATCTTCCATTGTAATTTTTATATGAATTTGTTCAAGATGTTTTGATATGTAATGTATAAAATCATTTGTAGACTTATGATTTGTGTATGAAGAGTGCTCTTGAAACTTTTTCATATATGGGTTTTTTGCATCCATTAGAAATTTGCAAAACTTCTCATACTTTGATAGAGATAAATCTTCTTAATAGATGAAATATGATATCTCATTGTAGAAATCATTCTTTCCTTATTGGCATCTCCCACCTCTCTAATATGATATGGAATTGGTTTCATGTTTCCCTCTAATACATATCCATATCACCTTAACATATTTATGCACTAGTGGTTTTTCATGAGTAAAAAGAGCATCATGTTGTAATGTAGTGCAACCATTTCCTAAACCCCATGGTTCATTCATCCTATACTTCTCACAATAACTACACTTCATAGTCATTTTATCATCAAACCTCACATCATTCAACCAAACAAACTTATCTAACCATTCCATGTGAAATTGTCTTTTTGTTTGCACTTTCATTTTTGAATTATTGGCCACCTCTCCTTCAACTTTATTTGTTTCTTCACCTAGATCGTGATCAAAAGAACTTCCAAAAAATTCATGTAATTATTGTCCCACATGAGCATTATGGGTTTTTTCACGTGTTTTTTAATTGTTTTGAGTATTAGAAGTTTTCCCTTTTGTCCATCCATACATTTCCTCTATCGTAGCTTGTATCTTTCTCTTTTGAGACATATGTAGGTTTGTAACCACCTATATAAAAAATATATGTGGAAACTAGAGTTCATTAAATCATACAAATTAAGAAAAATGAAATAATTGAAAAATTAAAGGGGATATTAACTTTAAGTTATTTTTAATTTTGTTGTCTACTATGGACTATAGATATTGTAGCCAATTGTAACAGTGCATACTATTAGGCTAATTTTGTATCTGTGTGTTTATAAACCTTTGATTCTCTTCCATAAAACTTATTCATTCTAGGAATACAAGGCCCACCTTACTTTAAGGCTGCCCAACACATACCACAAATCCCACAAAATAAGTAGATCCCATATTGTACTACATATTTTTTTTCCCACTGACAGTACTCCAATGTTGGAAGGATTAGTGTAGAAACTCAGTGGTGCCTAATTAATGTCGACCATAGTCATAGATATGAAACAATAAAAAGGTATCGACTGTAAATTAGGTCACTAATGATCGATGTTCATAATGAAATGCGGTTGATAGTGGCACTATCAATTTGAATGTATGCGAGGGGACACCCTTCTTAACCAACATTTGTTTGTCTAATGATTTGAATCCGAGCCAACTGTTTGCACATCCACTATCTATAAAGTGTTACTTTGTAAAGTGGAGAGCGGGTGAGAAGATTTAAAGGTTTAAACCCAATCCCTAGTGCTAAGCTGTAATGAAATGAGAGTAGCAAAAATGTTGTCATGGCATTTAATCATAAGCACACTGTTGCTGATAAGGTTACCTAGGTCCCTAGGGACCGAAATCTTTCAAACCCATTGCTCATACTTATACATCTCAATCATTAGATGGTAGAGTAGGCCTTCAAAATCTTTCAAAATCGTTGCTTAAACCCTTCCTTGCCGCCTATTCTGGTATCAAGTTCCGCAAATGTTTTCATTTCAATTTCTTGGTAACAAACTCAACCAAATTCGATTAAATTTTTTTTGGTAACAAAGTCTACCAAATTCGATTGAAAAGCTCTATTTAAGGATAATTCCTTTTTTTGTTTTGTTTGAATCTTGTGGATATTTAATACTTGATGGGAAAAAAGATGCAATATACATTATTCACAATGCAAATAGTTTCTAATCCAATCAATGTCATATTTGACACTAATTCGTTCGACATGTTCAAGTCAAAACCCCGTCTAATTTTTGTAGCTATTGGAAAGGTGAAAATTCTACCCTTCACGATCATGTCATTCCAGGCTTTTATGCCCGATCCACTACACACACACATACACATATTACAAAGGCACATGCCTATTGAATTGCCTTCAAAAGAAAGTTACAAGTATGACTTATATTAATTTATAGATAGTATAGTTAGGTAGAGTAATCACAACCTTGTTATGCCCAATTCAATGCATACAATGTTATCCCAGTCTTGATTTTACATCTGGGGCCAACCCAAGGATTAAACCTATGACCTCTCGGCGACTTCCATGGTTCCACCTATAACATTCAGACTTTCGCTAAATGAGCCAACCCATTGGGATGTACATATACAACAAAATATATTAATCAATTACAAATGGTACACAGAGATACCAAGTGACTCTTGATTTATTATAGTAACACATACTCTTTAATGTGCCTTTTCTTTTACATGCTAACTAAAACTATATAATCAGGCAAAATTTATCTTCTTAGACTCTTTATTTAGTAGATAATAGGAACAGGCTAGAGCCCTGCCTGTCGCGCTCGCTGGTGGTGCCTTTAAGCTTTGGGCACTACCCTCGCTTTAAGGGTCCCATCATTCTTTAGAGATGCCAGAACCAACGCTACCAAAAGGAAAATTACAAGCAACCCACAGTCTACCCTGTTACAATGGGATCACATGTACACATGTCATTCTGATTCCCTTTTGGGGTTCGATCCGTCATGGCATTTATTCAAGTAAGTTCATCCTGGCATGTGTCTGACATATGCTAGAGTTAAAACCACATGCATAATTATTGAAAACACCACTGCAAACTTACAATGTTTTTAGGTCTTTGAACAAACTATAATAAAATTGCAATCTACATGGATTTAGGCCATTGATCATTTTTCATATTTCAAGAATATATTTTTAAATGAGAAGATTTGTAGCTTTTAAATTTCAAATATGGTTAAATTTCCCTATGATCCAAATTCTTTTAAATTTCAAATCTCATTAAGTTTCAGTATCATCCAAATTCTTTATTTTATATTTTAAGAATTTTGTATCATTTTGAAAATTTCCGATTGTGACAATTTTTTTTATACATCTTTATAAAGTTGCTTCATGCAATAAGCAAACACTCAAATTAAACTCTAATCGGAAAATAATTTTGTGATATGATCTAACCTGAGAAAATTATCGAATTGTCTTTTACAGAGCCAATTGAAGTGGTGAGTTGGGTTACTAGCTAATAAGTTAACCCCGTTGGGCATCCAAGCTTGCTTGTAAATTCTAATCCGAGACCTTTAATATGCCAGGGAGGAACACCAGAGCTGCATGTCCAAAAAGAAACATGCAAGCCAATTAGATGATAAGGATTTCACTTATGTGAGGTGGAAACCAATAGCGATGGTAGCTCTAGATTAAATTTGGTCATCATCATTTGTATAGGCGGATGATAGCTCCATGTAGGGAGAGAGTTACTCCCATTAACTATCAACCACTGGAAGGAATGGTAGGCAGTCAGAGTATTTAAATCACTTTAAGGTCGAACTCTCTTGTGTACCAGTCCCGACTCTCAAGTCCCATCAATTCATAATTTCAGGGATTTCTTTCTTTACGCTTGTAACTTTAGGTATCATAGATTTTGATGGTTTAAATTTGAAATTAAACATGAAAATGACAAATTGCAAATGTATAAGACACAAACCTAACCTGAGAAAATTCCCACCCGCCATCAAATACGTCCTCGAACCCAAAATACAACCAACCGAACATCAAATTCTAAGAGTAACCACAACTCTTAATTAAAGATTCTTTGAATTCAAAAAGAAAGGGTGATTTATTTTGAATGACTTCTAAAAAACAAGGGTTTGTAGATTTGTCCTTCTTGTTGTCCCTTGATGGAGTACATCAAGTAAGACATGGTGCATTCGAGAGGATACCATCCCTTAAGTTAAAATGATTGTTATGCCTTATGGAATAACACATGATGCGTTCTAAAAGGACTTAAAATGGCTCCATGAAAATAAAACACCAAATATATTGGTTTTTTGACATTGATACTAAAATATCCTCACACCAAAGAAATATTGGTCTAGTGCTTTTAAACATGCAAGAAATTTTCATATTATCTTTATGCACAAACCAAAAACCTCTTATAATGAGTGAGCATAAGATACACTTCATCTTAAACTAGTGACCTCCCACAATGTCATAGTGCACTAAATTTGGTTGTTGAATATGTTATAACTCCTTAAGTTTACGCAAAAATTGCCCATCTCATCTTTCATTTTTTAAAAACGAAAACAAACCAATAATATTGAAAACCTAAAAATAATATCCCACATCTAAAGTCTTTAAATTAAGAAATTTGAAACCATGGTAATTTATTCCCTACATACAACGTGTATACTCTCGGAGCTTCCGACGAGGCAGCGTCTCATAGCACCTATAAATGATTCCCCCGACATTTTAAGCATTTCTACACTCAGACACACTTAAGGTCGCATTGAACTACACAAAACGCACATCATTTTGAGGAGCAGAGCGTGTGAAGCTTTTGCAGCAATGACAGCCATGGACGAAGAATACGAATGCTCGGCAGGCCGAGCGAGAACCCCCGACGACACTCTTCTCTACGCCATTTTCCCAGACTTCACATTATCAGACTCGATGTCAGCCGAAGAAACTGAGTCAAGATTGAAAGAACTCCAGGTACAATGTCTAGACACAATTTCAGATTTCGCTAAGGATTATATATGGCAACACGAATCATTCAACCTTCAACCTGCTATAACCTCATCGTGTCCATGTACTCTCAATTCCAATCTCGGGGACTCGAACCCGCCGGCTTCCGTTCCCCATCTTCACGGCAGGCTCAAGTACGGAGACAACGTAGAGGACGAATGGTTCGTGGTCTTTATTCTACGCGAAATCACGAAATGCATACCTAGTGTTTCGGCCAGGGTTTGGGATACAGACGGCGAATTTCTGCTTATCGAGGCGGCTTACGCAATTCCGCGGTGGCTCCGGCCAGAAAACAGCTGGAATAGGGTTTTTATCCGGCAGGGAGAAATTCACATTCTGCCTTTGTCCGCTTCTGCAGGAGAGGTTTACCATTTACCGGTGAAACCCTCAGTATGGGACTCCTTGCGGGCTCTCACGGGTGGTTTTGTGCAAACCAGAGCTAGCGATGCTGTTCAGAACGCTATAAACAGTCGTATTAAAGGTTATCCCGATAAAGCTAGGGTTAACATGCACAGGGTCAGGGTTCGAGTTCCTTTGAGCGTGGCTCAGGTTCTGAAGCACGAGCCGCACTTGATTTCTAAGGCGGTGGAGGCCTTTTATGACCGGGACGTGGATTCCATGAAGGCGGCGTCTCGGATGGAGAAGTTTTTGGGCAATAAGGAGATGGTAGATGTCTCTGTGAGGATGTCAAGGGCCATGTATGCTCAGCTCGTGCAGCAAGCCTTTCAGGCGCCGCGTTGCTATCCGATGCCGCCTCTGTCGTCTCCAAATTACAAGGAGGCGGAACTGGGTATGAAGATAAGCTGTGGATTTGAGATGATGTATCAGCAGAGATCGCATTATCAGTCCGAGATGGAGAATGCAGAACTCGGACTGAGTCGCTCAGGGGTTGCTGGAGTCCAAAGCTCGGCACTGAAAGCAGCGAGGAGTAGAGATATTGGATGGGAGGCATTCAGGAGAAGCTTAGAGAACAGGGGTTATTTCAGGGGTCTTCTTGAAGGTTCGAAGGAGCATAAGAAGCTCATGGATGAAGCATTGGACTATTACAGAAATACCACACTCTTCTCCAGAGTCAGGTAAGCTTAATTTTTTTTTCACAGATGATCCATCTGATGCACTACCTCCTCAATTTAAGTACACGTTATCAGCAGTGAGAAACGTCATAAAACCAAATAATTTCTTTTATTTATTCTAACTGGCAACCTAATTTTTTGACATGGATGGTAAACCTGGAAAGGATATCTACCCACCCTCATACATTTGAGCGAAGAACTGGTACCTTGCCAGCACCATAACATAATCTGCGGGTAGGCTAAAGAAATTCCTTTATTTATTCGTAAACGGGAACCTATTGTCTTTACATGGATGGTAAACCTTGTAAGAAGCTCTACGCACCCTCACACATTTGAGCGAAGAACTGGTAACTTGCCAGGACCATACCATAATCCGCATACCTCAATACTATTCAATATAGTCAAGAGCCACACCTGGCAAATCTCATTCAAGGGAGGAGCATGCCTGTTAGCATTAGAAACCGTGTCATTGTCACAAAAACTTCTCAAGTTTCCGCTAGACCACAGCCTGATGTACAAAGCAACAGAAGTTCTTGTAATTGAATTCAAAATTGTATGCAGGCTTCTCTAATATTGTAAGCAATGGGGCTGTTAAATTCAATTTGTGTCTACAGAAGGGAGGCCAAACACACATACATGTGTGCCCAGATAGTGCACACATGTATATATTAAACACGCCTCCAAGTTCTATCGATAAAAAAATATATCAGTACAATGAACATATTACACAAAAAGGGTGGATAGCAGAAAGGCTTTTGCCATAGAAACATATAAAGGGCAGGTAACGTTGGGCCTAAGTACTAAAATTGGCTACCTATGAGCTAGTGAATCCTGTGATTTACAAAACACAGCTGTACAGAGTCCAGACACAATCAAATTACACCCCTTAATGAAGACACATGCCTTCATGCAAGAGTGCAGCATGAGCCTGGTAGTGAAACAGAAATCAAACTATTCCTTTGCAACTTTTCAGGCATCATGCGAAGGAGTGACATATGTCTGGTCAGGAAGCACAACTAACCTATTAACTATTACCTATAAAATGTTGAAAGGGTGTGAGGGGAAACACCACACCCCCACAGGATATGCAGATTTGAGACTACTCAAGTCCATCAGACCCCAGCCAGCAAGAGCACCCTTGATGGGCCACAACAAGTCAGCAATGGCATGGGAGTGGCAGAAAAGGGTTATTTTCCTATGCCTTGCAAACAGCATCAGATACACCAGTAGGCAAATTGAAACTGAGAAAGGCTTCCGCAGTAAAGCAACTGTGCTGTGGCTGGAAATATAGGGCATCATGGCTTTTTCCTAAAGCAAACTGATATCAGCTCTGCCATATGAGGACATGACAGATAAGGTCAAATTAAAATGATTATAAAATGCAAACCAATAGCATATCTGCCATGTCAGGAGTCAGGACAAAGCAAACAAGACGAAATCTTGAACAGTCTCTAGGTTGCTTGGCCTTTGCAGGAGATTATTTAGCTTTGGAACCTTCTTCTTTAATGACGTCCACATGGTTATGTTATAAAATGTTGTATTTAACCATAACCTCCCCAGGTCTTGAGTTAAGTCTGTCAAAGTGCGTGGCTGTGGTATGATGCGAATGAAATCTGCCTTTTTTTGACGTATGACAAATCATGGCCGTGTTCAGTTTGCAAAATAGCAAGGTGTGATCAAAGCTGTTCACTTACTCTCTTATGTCAGTAGTCATGATTAGAGATTCCAATCAAATAGTTGATAAACTTGGTAAAGATCTGAGTTCAATTAAAAACTACACTCAACCACCATGGAGCATGTGATTGGTATATTGTACACTTCTTCGACACAGGGAAGCGTAATTGATTCCCCAAGGTTCTTGAAGATGGCTCTATTTCCTGTTATGCTTGGTTTCTTGTGATAGTGACCAATGTGAAGCACACAATTTCTTTGTGAAACATAGAAAAGTATGTTTCATGGAGCAGACAATTTCTTACTTTGTGAAACATAGAAAAGTACGTTTCGTGGAAAACCTTAAAAGGAAAAAATGTTTTATGTTGAAATATGTTGATCATGTTATGCTTGGTTTCTTGTGATAGTGACCAATAATGTGAAGCACACAATTTCTTTGTGAGACATAGAAAAGTATGTTTCATGGAGCAGACAATTTCTTACTTTGTGAAACATAAAAAAGTACGTTTCGTGGAAAACCTTAAAAGGAAAGAATGTTTTATGTTGAAATACGTTGGTTCAAAACAAATACAGGCAATTCACTAAGGATAAAGATAGTATGCACTATGACTTGTTATTTACTTAGCATGATTCTATTTTTAACAGGAAAGGAAATTATTTAGTGTAGCTTTAAATAAATTTTCAATGTTGAAATCTGAATGTAATCATTGGCAAATGACAGTTACACAAACCAATTTCTAAATGATGCATTTGCAGGATTAAGGTTTTTGCTGTTGTTGTTTTTGATATAATGTAAGATATATACTTCAGTAGGTGCGAAAGGCTTAAAATTGGAAACTTGAGCACTGAAAGCTGCTAGTTAAGTTTTCCAATTCTTTATTAACCTTTTTATTTTTCTGGAGATTGATTGTGTTTTTAGCATACGATTAAAGAAATAGACTCTGTTCTTTGGTGCATGGCCATTACAGCAAGTACTTGTTTTTACTTTCGAAGGACTAGTTATGAAAGATAAGTTTTCTTATTTGATTTCGATATGATGTTTTGCTTTTGTTTCAGCAAAGTAATGCATGCTCCAGTTGAATGCATTGATGAAATTCTGTCCTTGCCCCATTCCTCATCTGATTTTGTGGGTTTGGACCTTCCACCGGATGATGATGATACGTGGCTTTACAATGGAGAAGAGGATCTGACTGCTGCCATGCTAGAGAGACAGAAGGAAATAGATTCATATGAGAGAGATCGACTTAAGCGGAAGCAATCAAAGCATCCTACAGGGAATTACTCTACCTCAAGAGAGACTATGAATGATTTTAATGTGGAAGATGTAGCCAAGAATATGCAGGAATTTGTGGATAAAATGTCGAGTTATGAAGGAGCTGAAGTTCCAGGAAATGGGTGAGTGCTAGTTAATATGTTTCTTGCGTGCGATTGGTTGTTCTATTGCTAAATATCATTCAATGTAAGCAGAAACATGCATAAAGCAGTAATCCTGCCAACCTCTATAGTTTCAACACAGTTCTTTGGGCACTTATGTCTTCTCGACAGGGCTTCCATTTATGGATAGGAGGTTTTCTTATGCAGGAATAAAAATTATGTATCCTTACCAAAGCAGTAGTATACAACACATGCCCTTATGTTCATTGGTCCTTGGATGTTCTCATGAACCAGAAAAATATTGCCTGGATGGTGTAGAAGAATTGATATTTGCCGGCAGAGAAAGCATAGCATATCTTTTAGCTTGGATTCATCTCTTTGACAGCTGCTAGAGATTGGGAATGCAAGGCCGTGTTGGTCGATGTTTTCAACATGTCATGGATCTGGTATCATTTACAATTTTTCCATGTAGGTTAAATATAAAGTTTAAACTAATGTAACAACAGGAAGGTGCTTGTCAAAAATAAGGTGATACAAAGGGAACCATAATCAGATTTAGCTTCAAAAGATATGAAGCATTAGACTTCGTTGCTAGTGTTCTGGTTCAAACAGGGAATAACACTTTTGAGCAATCTGACAATGTTTGCTGAAGATAACTGGCAGCTAAGTCACTAGTAACATGGGAAAGGAGCATACAGCTGCTAGAACAGACAGATCTCGCACAACCAAGTCACATCTCTACTTGGGGGGATAACCCACTTGACAAGGATCTCACACAACCAAGTCTCATCTCTGCTTGGGGGGGATCCAGTTGTCAACACATGACAAGGATTTCACACATCCAAGGCTCATCACTGCTTGGGGGGATCCACTTGTCAACACATGACAAGGATCTCGCACATCCAAGGATCATCATTGCTTGGGGGGTTCCACTTGTCAACACATGACAGGGATTTCGCACATAGAAGGCTAATCACAGTTTGGGGGGATCCACTTGTCAACACATGACAAGGATCTCACACATCCAAGGCTCATCATCCATGACCACCCTCGTTAGGAGTGGTCACATCCATCAGTCCAAGTTGTTCTCTGAAAACCAAGAACATTCCTTTCGGCAAAGGCTCGGTAAGAATGTCGACGATTTGGTCATTAGTGGCTATATTATGGAGTCTTATTGCTTCTCTCTACACCATATCCCGGATGTAGTGATATTTATGCTTGGACTTGTCATGGAACACAGGATTTTCTGCAAGTCGAATCCTACTCTTATTGTCCCAGTGAATTACTGTTGTGTCCAAAACATGCTCCAACAACTCTCCAAAGGGCTTCCTTAGCCATATTGCCTCACAACTAGCCATGCTAGCAGAAATGTACTCAGGTTATTTATGCTTGGACTTGTCATGGAACACAGGATTTTCTGCAAGTCGAATCCTACTCTTATTGTCCCAGTAAATTATTGTTGTGTCCAAAACATGCTCCAACAACTCTTCAAAGGGCTTCCTTAGCCATATTGCCTCACAACTAGCCATGCTAGCAGAAATGTACTCAGGTTCAGCTGTGCTGAGGGCTACATTTTTTCTTTGTATCTTTTTCTTTTTCTTTCTGTTCATCCAAGATATCAGGGCAGATCCTAAGCTGAAGCAACACCCAGATGTGTTTTTTTATCAGTAGAGTTACCAACCCAATCAACGTTTGAGTATCTATGTAGTCTTATATCACCGATAGCATATTTCATTCCTAGATTGATGGTCCCATGCAGGTATATCTCAGCATATGCTTTGCAGCAACCCAGTGTGCGTGAGATGGTTTAATCATATATTGGCTCAGAGTATTGACCGCAAAACATATATCCGATCTAGTGTTCACTAAGAACATCAGTGCCCCAAGTAGTTGATGATACTCAGAAGGATTTACTAAATCAAGACCTGCAACTTCACCACATAGCTTCTTGAAGTTCATCTCCATTGGAGTATTCATGAATTTACATTTTGTCATACCAAATCTTTCAAGTAGCTTGACAACATATTTTCCTTCAGAAAGGAAAATCTTAACAGGTTTCTGCCATACTTCAAGATCCAGGAAGTAGTGCATTAAGTGAAGATCTTTCATTTCAAATTCGGAAGCTAACTCCCTCTTACACTGGAGAATAAGAGGTTCACTACCGATAAAAAATAAATCATCAACATAATACTAAAATCAAAGGTGTACCTTGTACTGTCATGAAGTAAAGATTCAGATCAACATTACTTCTAGTAAAACCAAGCTTCATAAAGAAGGTATCAATGCGGGCATAACAAGTTCTTGTAGCTTGCTTTAAACCATAGACGACTTTTTTCCGTCTACACGAGTTTTCCGGTCATGTACTGTAAAACCTTGTGGTTGCTCCATAAATAATTCTTCCTTGAGGAAGGCATGTAGAAAAGTAGTCTTCACATACATTTGGTGAAGGGACCATCCTTAGCTAGCAACTGTAGCTGCAATAGATTAGATGGTTGTATCACATGCAACAGGTGCAAAGATTTCATCATAGTCTATTCCCTCTTTTTGAGAGAACCTTCTGGCCACATCCCTGCTGAACTCTATATTTCTTTTTCCAGTTACATATATTTTGTAAGCTTTAGAATTTTCACCATAACCAACAAACGTACCTTTCTTACCCGAAGCTTCCAGCTTGTTCCTCTTTTCTTTTGGCACGTGGAGATATGCAAGGCAACCAAAGATCCTCAAGTGCCCAACCTCGAGCTTTTCATCAGAGAGGACTTCTTTTGGAGTCTTGTTGTTTAGGGTATAGTGAGGAGATCTATTTTGAACATAGACAATTGTTTTAGCAGCTTCTCCCCATAGACCTTCTGCACCTGCCTGTGCATGCACAGGTTTGTTCAAGCTACAAACATACCCGAACTTATTCACATTGTCAGTGATGGCCAATGCATTGGCAGCCTTTGTGCCTGGGACCCTTGTGGGTAGTGCAGATTGTCTGTCTGTACTGCTGCTCCTCTCATACATCATCTTATATGAAATCAATGCCTATTGGGCCCTTTGCACTCAATCTTGTGTTGTCTGTGATCTTGTCTACTCGTTATCCTTAGGCTTGCACCTCTGTGCATTGCTCCCTACTTTCGTACATTGCTGCAAGTCAACACTGGGCCTTGTTTGTCCAGTAAACTTATTTTCTGTAACAGATAAATGGTCTTTCTGATCAAGTCTCTATGCTCAGACAATGTCTGGGTTTATGAATCAGCAATGCACCACTGCATATCTTCTTGTTGCAGTTTGGGCCTCTGGCATACATCCATATAACCTCTCATAGAGTCATATGTGAATAAATTTAATTATCTTTATTTCCAAAGTTATAACTTTAGGAATATTCAAATACTAAATTCTGCCTTATAGTAATTATAAACAAACCCATCTTTGGTTGGCCTTCCTCACATTGGCTTTGTTTTGATTTGCATGTTACAGTGTGTTGAATCCTTCCCTGTAACTATTATAGTTCTCCATATTCCTTCATCACATCAAGCCCCTCTGCGTAGCTCTGACAAAATGCTAGAGTTTCATTCGAATATACTAGTAGATAATAAATGCATGAAAGAAAGAAAAGTACTTGGATTGATTTTATTCAATGCTGTTGTGCCATAATACATAGGTGAGACAGAGAGAGGGACACACATTATCCAATAAGTTATGTAACAACCATTTCATAATTCTTAATTAATGAAGTAACTTAAGATGTGATTTGTGACCACATCATTAGATTAATATATAAAGTGATGCTATGACAAAGGTACATCAAGTACATTACAAACTCTAAGATATGACCATTACAACTGTTTACTCTTATAGAGGTGGACCAACTAATTTTAATAAGATTGCAAAAAACACTAAGAGGACATCCATACTTGAGTACTGTTTCATTGTAATTTTGTAAAATATTTTATAATCTGCAAGATTAATGGATGTAGTCCAGGTTATGATTGTGCAATATAGCTCATTATTCTTTGTTTTTCATTATGCCATGTTTTCGTTTCTTTCAGATGTAGAATCTTGTTTGCAAAATTCACCTGTGATCAGAAGATGGATAACCAGTGGATAGAATGGCATTTTTTTAGGAAAACATCCTAGATTGGATATAGTTTTAGTGAGGCTGAGAATGATTTTTATGTACCATCATAATCTTCTTGCTATTTGTCTCACATTTCCTTAAAAAATAGACGTTTCCTTCAAAATGAAGAAATAGTGGCCTTCTAGAGTGTGTGTTGAATATTTCGATTAACTAGTTTTTTGAACTCTTATATGTTTTGAAATGCGTATAATAATTTGTTGTCATGTTTCAATCTAACATTCTGAACTTGATTTTGCTGGTTTTCAGGGACTCTGAATCTATATCAATGGACATGAGACAATTCATTAAGGAGTTAAAATTAGCAACAGGGCATGATAGAAAAAAGAAGGCTGTTTGTTCCGAGGATGAATCTTTGGAGGATAGCGACTATTCTTCTTTAGATATGGATTTCGGTATTCTCTAAACTAGTTTTCCTCGTTTTCTTTTCCTTTTTCATTGTTATATGCCAAAGGAAATTTTTGACTCATGGCCCCTGTCATGAATAAGAATTGATAGTTACTTTCTTTTTAATTTTAATGTCAAAGGTTTTACAGCAATCTTTAATGCCATAGATTATTCACAATGTGTCTACATTGAATTTAGAAGTATGACATGGCTCATTCCTTCCTGTCTAAGTGCATCCTTCCTCCCCTTTGAAATCTCACCATCCATGTGAGGAGGGAATCTGCATGAAGTAGAAGGCCCACTGTATTGCTGTAATATTTGAGATTCAACAAATGAGCCAAGCAATGCAAAGGTGTGCAAATCTTATCCCACTTGTTGACATGAATATCTTGTGTTGTGGTAAAAAAGGTCTCTGCTGATGTCTCATAGAAGGGGCATCCATTTTGTAAAATAATAGTCTTCATGGGGTCAATCATGGAATCTCACCCCTCATAAGCCTCTCTTAGGATGGGTCGGTCCGTGTCTGCAAACCACAATAAAGTGATAATAGGGTCCATGATTTAATGTTCAAATGTAATGTCCTCCACAAATTGAGGTTGAATGGACTTAGTAGCCTACTCGTCCCCTTGGGCTATAGTCCTTTATAAAGGAGACAAGAACCCAAAGTACCCATTGTTGGACAAATTTTGGGTTAGCTGGGGTTTTGAGTAAGCTACACTCAACCAATTAAGAAGATGAAACCCCTCAAGGAAGTCTATAAATAAAGGAAGATTGAACTCATTTGGGGCATCATTTGTTGAAGAATCTAGGGCACATGTTTTAATGAGATTCTTCTTTGACTTGATAAATATTTGTGAGGCATTTTACTTTCTTATTAGCACAATCTTCTCTTTGACATTATTAGAGTGTGAGTTTCTTACTTCATCAAATAGGTACCAAAACAAAGAGACAAGAATACAAGAAGTTGGCATTCTGCCAGGGCCAAAACCTCTCCCTCTTGGAGAGGAAAACCCACACATAATTCTTCTTATACAGATTCCAATTGATGAACACCAAGACCATGACCCTTGACTTACTATGCCATTCCAAGACCAAGACACCAATCCTCTCCTTTGTCATTGTTGAGTTCTTCAGTATCATTGCTACTTCATTGAGGAAGTCATTGTTGCACATCATCGCTGCCCCTTTGCTGATATCCTTGTTGCTTCTTTCCTGAGACCGAGATCATGATTGAGTTCAGTATGCCGAGGAAGCATTACTGTGTGATCACCGAGCTTCTTCTTATCACAATGAGATCACTATAATCCTTCTTGTAAAGACAGTGACTCCATTTAGTATAATGAGACAGTGATATCATTACTATGAGATCATTTTACCATGATTATGTTGAGGCTGTGTGCACTATTGTGTAATCTAAGATCATCTTCATTACCGAGATCATGATTGTCTTCTTCCTATGCTTAGACCTTGTGACTGCATTCTCCTTGCACCGAGAGCTTTATTATCATATTTAAGCTGAGACTGGTATCACCGAGAACATTACATTGTCCACCGAGATATCCGAGACTTTGTTCTTCCTACACCCATCCGAAGTTGCATACTAGTCCGATGTTCACTGTGCTGTTCGAAGTTTGAGAGTGATTCCGAGTTGTATGCTTCCTGTGGTGACCCCAGCGGGGTATTTATAATAGTCACGTCTCCATAAATAAGCCGACATTACAGTGTGAAGCGTTGTGCCTATTTATTGAGTTGACATGAGTGAATCTAATTCTTTTTAGGTCGACATGACTGTCTTTTACCTCGCTTGTTGGCAATGTTCTTCTTTGGAGGATTGTGCTTGTCTTGGAGGGCTACTTGACACTAGGTTCGCCCATAGACATGCGCAAGAAGAGCTCTTTAACATGACTTTGATTCTTTGACCTTTCTTGACCTATGGAATGAGCAAGAAACTCATTCAAATAATTTACTAAAATAATATTTCTTCTTTTTGACAAGTACGAAGATCAAAATTACATTTACAAATACCAAACCTAGTTACACTTTTCTTCAATGTCATTGTGGATCAAATCATTTGTTCTTGAGCATTAACTTTGAGGGTTATCAAACCCCTTCTCTCTCTTGTCAATTTCAATGGTGAAAGATCACCCTAGTTGACACTTAGATTTCCTTCATTTTGCTCAAGCAAAGTGGGATTTTCTTTGTTTGGGCACAGGGTTTGAAATTGCATTGTGAAAGATTTGCGATTTCTGGCTTGGAAGGACAACAAAGCTCTCTACTCATTTCCTTGCTCATTTATTTGGCATGAGAGTACCTTCTGAAGCATGGGCGAGGTTTTCTGAATTAGAATTGGGAAGGATCGCAAGGCAACACCAGAGTTTTGGCAATTCATATCTTGGGAACAAAATTTGTTGGGGGTTTTTTCCTAAGCGAAGTAGGATGCAGAGGCATCACAACTTTATGATAGCTTGAATCGAGAAATCAACCAATCTTGAACAATCCATAAGATTACAGAACAAGCAGAGAGATTCAAGGCTTGAGAAGACGTGTGTAAAGTGAATTATGTGACAGAGCCACGAGGGTGTTGGATAAGCTTCATAGTACAAAGAAGTTTGAAATGATAGCAAGGAACGTGAAGCTGTGGAGAATCGAACCTACACAAGTCAGTTAGCGTAAAAGAGTTGTCAAGCCAGGAGGTAATTCCTCAAATTGAATTATATTTTTGCATTGAGATAGCTCATGGATATATATAAGTGGGGAGAGACCCTTGGGATTCACCTCCCAACGTCTCTTCATATTCATATTCTCCATTATTTACTATTTACATATATTCACCCAATCCCAATGATTAGGTGTCAACATTCCCCCCTTTAATCTGAAGGGATGTTGGTGAGTCCAAGCATCGTTCTGAACCTTTTGAACTTTTTTCTTCCAAGTGCTTTGGTGAAGATGTCTGCAATTTGCTCATTAGTGGAACAATGGTGTAGATGGATTGTCTTGGCCTCAACATGATGTCGAATCAGATGGTATTTTGCATTGATGTGCTTCGTTCGATCATGGAACTTTGGGTTCTTGGCCAATTTTATTGCAGAGGTGTTGTTAATCATGAGTGGAGTTGAATGCACTTGTTTTACCTGCAAATCTTCTAGAATTTTCCTTAGCCACACAATTTCCTTTGTTGCTTCAGCTGCTGACACATATTTTGCCTTTGTTGCGGAATCTACTGGAACTGATTGTTTGCATGATCTCCACGAGACAACTCTTGATCTAAGGCTCATAGCATAACCTGAAGTAAATACCCTAGTTTCTTTGTCTCCATCGAAGTCTGAATCGTAGTATCCAATCAAGGTGAAGTCGCCCACCTGTGTATACTTGAGTCCAAAGTCTTGGGTTCCCTTCAAGTACTTTAGAACTCTTTTTGCAGCAGACTAATGTCCCTCACAAAGCTTTTGCATAAACCTGGAGAAGATTCCAACAACAAATGAAATATCCAGTCTGGTAGTAGTCTGGTAGTTGAGACTTCTTACAAGCTGTCTATACCTTCTTATATCCCCAAATTCTTTTCCTTCAATAGATGTGAGCTTTAAATTTTGTTCCATTGGAGTAGTCAAAGGATTGCACTCAACCATGCCATACCTGTTCAACCGATCTCCAATGTACTTCTTTTGAGAGAGGAATATATACTTCGGATGTTGAGTTACTTCAATACCAAGATAGTAGTGAAGATATTAGTGAACATAGCTCAAGTTAGTCATTTCAAAACCTTTCCTCAATTCCTTCTTTATGGATGCAATGTAGCTCTTATTGTTCCCTATCGTCAAAAGATCATCTACATATACCACAAGATATACAACTGTTTTGCCAACTTTCTTGACAAACAAAGTTGCATCATCAAGATCATAATGTTTGAAGTTGAGTTTTAGAAGATGCTCAGTTAACTTTTCATGCCAGGCTTGTGGTGCTTGCTTGAGGCCATATAAGGATTTCACAAGTTTGCATACTTTATGTTCATGTCCCTTCACAACAAATCCTTCTGGCTGGGACATAAAAACATTTATTTATTTATTTTTTATTTATTATAAAATATTATAAATATACTATGAATTGATGGGGGGGAAGGGTTTTTTTTGGTTATTTCATATTTGAAGGGACCAACCACAAGATGCGATGTTGATCCCAAAGTTGATGCACAGGTAGATATGGAGGAGGGACTTGAGACACATATGGGGTTGGTTGGTGTGCTTTGAAAATGCAAGTGATTCTAATTTAGATGGTGAAATTGTTGATCCTGATTTATTCATGCGGTAGCTAGATGCAGAGACTAGCAGGGCATTACCTTGAGAAATTATGCTTATTTGTCATTTGATATGTTCCTATGTTATCTGCTTTTCTGTTTTAGACTTCAGTTGTAGATTTTAGATTGTTTTGAATCTTGATATATGATATATTAGACTTGACCTATAAAAATTTGAATCTTGATGTATCAGACTTTATTTTTATTTCAATATTCAGTATTCATAGTTGGAACTTCAGTATGGTTTAAACTTTTATTTTGATTGTACAATGTTACAGTTACATGTATGATTGTATCATACTTTTCATTTTAAATTATTCTCATTTGTCATTTGATATGTTCTTATGTTATCTGGTTTTCTGTTTCAGGCTTCAGTTCTAGATTTTAGATTGTTTTGAATCTTGACCCTATAAAAATTTGAATCTTGATGTATCAGACTTGATTTTTATTTCAATATTTGGTATTCATAGTTGGAACTTCAATATGGTTTAAACTTTTATTTTGATTGTACAATGTTACAACTACATGTATGATTGTATCATACTTTTCGTTTTAAATTTGTTTCAATTATGATTTATTGATTTATCCTTGATTACGTAAGTGTTATATAATGATAAAGACAGTTAAAGTATAAAATTTCAATGATATATTTATAACTTTTTAGTATTTTGCTACTTTTGTCAGGGTCCCTTGTGTTAAAGACCCCAATGAACCCTTATGTTTCGGAAAAATTGGTGGGGAGATTTTGTGTAGGTCACTCCTACGTCTCCCCGTTCCCCCGTCCCCACATCTCAAATACTTGGTGGGACTATGCTTGAGGGTCAGGGTGGGAAGATCGGCGGGCAATAGGATGTGTGATCCTTGTCTCTCATGACAAGTTGGGTTATCCTGCCTATTGTCCTTGGCTATAGGGTGGTAGCTGGAGCTCCCCTATGATGATTCTTCTTCTGGGTCAGGGTGGGAAGATCGGCGGGCAATAGGATGTGTGATCCTTGTCTCTCATGACAAGTTGGGTTATCCTGCCTATTGTCCTTGGATATAGGGTGGTAGCTGGAGCTCCCCTATGATGATTCTTATTCTTCTTTAGATTCAAGAATGTTCAACAGATGAGCATACATGAGCAAAGACGAGATATGACTTGTTGATGATGTCAAGACATTTGAGATGGGACTTATGTCGCAGTCGGAAATTTCTCCCTCGCTGAAAGTGAGTGTTAATTTGGCAGCTCAGAGATAAATTCCCTCCAGTGGACAGTCTTCCTCATTCAGAGAAGACCCTACTAGCCCTTGGAAGAATTTAATCTTTTCAAGGAAAAATATTATTTTTAAGGTGAAACCCACTTGCACAAACGGACAAGTGGGTTTTGTCAAGAAAAGCCATCTCATCAACCACATATAAATACACATCATGTCACATCACTTGGAGGACATCATCACACATCACATCTTCTCTCTCTTGATCTGATTGGTTCGTACATGTCTGAAATTGCAGGGTCCAAGCTTACATGTGCGAGGAGAGAGGAAATTCTGTTGACTGAGTTTGACTTCTGTTTCGGGATTGTTTGACCAGCATTGACTGTGGATATTTTGACTCTGTTTGATTGAATTTCTGATCTGTTTGGGAGGTTGAGTTAACTGAATTTTTTTGAGATGATTGACCAGTGTTGACTGCAGTCCTGTAGCTAGGGTTTTCACAGGTCAAAGCGGTTGAGTTTGACTGATTTATGTGAGGATTTTGTTGATTGTTTTGACTTGAGTTGACCAATTTTGGAAGGCTGAATTTGATGTTGCTTTGGCTGAATAGTTTGGAGGATTGTTGACCGTTGACTAGGACTACTGTTGCTGTTGTTGACTTTGACCAGAATTGCAGATTTGACTTGTTGACGAAATTTGACTTTTGAGCTCATCATTGGATTGGATATTGGCTGGTTGATTCTTGGATAGTCAAAGGTTTAAATTTGACTCATTGTTGATGAATTGGAACATTTTATCTCTCTGCTGAACATTTGACGACAATGTTATAGAAGAAGAATTTTGAAAGGGTTTTCCCCGTTGTGGAGTTTTTCCCTGGTCCTTGACCAAATGGCAAACACTGTGTCTCTCTTGTTCTTGGCTGTCTTCTATTGTGCATTGTATTTACTGTTCTATTTACAATTGCTTATTGTTACTGGAAGATTGAATTTATATTGGATAAGTTGATTCCTGAATGAAGAGGAATTGAAATAAGTAATTGTGCTAGCTTAAAACATTGAAAAATTAACATTAGGCATGTGTAGAATACCTGCTTGAGCTACAAACATCAACAAGAATGATCATTGACCAACCTTAACTAAGATGCCCCTATGATGTGACAAGAGGGAAGGGGATCCCAATGGCCTCCTTCTTCCAATAAGTATTTTTCTTCATCCTAGGATTGGGGGATTGGACTTATTTCCTTTCCATTTGAAAAAATGTACAAACATTGTTCGTGTTTCAATGATCTTGCATTCGCCATTTCATCTATATTTGAGTTGTGGTCTTCTTTCACCTAGAAGAGGATAGCATCTTGAAAGCTTCGAAGCAATGGGATTATTCAATGGACGATTTTAGCCATGCGAGAAGAGAAAGGAGCTTTTCATCGATCATTGCTGAAATGATGATAGTGCACGCTGAAGATGACCATGTTTTCTTGAGTTCCCTCTTTTAGGAACAATATTCCTTGATATGCTATAAGTACCTCAACTTTGTTATTTGTGGCATGTCCCAACTCCTAACCCCAAGTGTATGATAACTCCTGATTTTGTTGGGGACCCAAAATAACTTACCATGCCTGTCACCCCTTATGCAGTTCTGTTGTGAAGATTAATATACTTTATTTTTTTGTCCTTGTTTACCAATGAACATACCAATATTAGGGGAGTTTTGGGTGTTTTTGCTATGAGGAAGGACCTGGGTGGGAAGTTTGATATCAGCTTGATATTATCTTGCAATGGATGGTTTATATGAGGGGATGATGAAGATTTGAGAAATTGTCACTGGAATCCGTTGTTTATTTGGTGATATACCCAATAGATGTCATCTACTGAATTTTTTTTTTTTTTTGGTGAAAAGTTAGTGATATGAATCAATTTTTTTGTCCATTTCCCAGTTTCATAGTCTAGTTATTTGGCCTTTAAAATTTTTGGAGGACTTGGCATTCATACCTAGCCTCTGAATTTTTATTAATTTTTAATGGTTAAACCTTTAGTTTTTTTAATCCCTTTCACATTGTAAGGAATGAGAGTCGTCGATGTCTCTTCTTGAACATAATGGTTTCATAACATATTTTGTTTTCTGCAGAAAAAACATTTATTAATGATTGTGATTACTAAAACTTTTGTATTCATTTGTTGCTGCTATAGTAATGGATGACCAGCTTGTTACTTAGTTTTGAATTAAATTATGAAGGTTTATTTACAAAAAAAATAGTGTTAGATGATGAATTTTTCAATATCTAGATTCATGTTTTCTTGTACTAAATTATTGTGTGATATTATTTGCAGATGAGATGGACAGTGATAACGGTTGGCCTGATGATGCTTCAAAAGAAATTTATGAAGGTGTTGACATAACAAAAGAGGCTGAAGGTCCTAGTAACACTTTCATGGAAGCTTATTCAGATGCCTTGAAGGATGAACTAAAGAAATCTTCTTTAACAAAGAGTTTTGTTCGTGCAGAAGATCCTTCCTCAGCTGGGGATAAGAATAAGGTATCTCCTGTAGTTTCTTTCTTTAAGCCTCTTTGTTATCATCTTTAACATTTATATATTTAAACTCCATTTTCAGTAAATGAAGTGAGGTTTCTCTTAACTTGATGAATATTTTTCATACAAGTAAAAAGTAGGGGGTATTTGAATGAAGCATCTTCATAAGAAATGGGACGAGTTCCTGCTTTGCATCCTTCTTTCCCAAAGCAATGATACTAAGCTTTATTGGATGGAATTTGTTACAACAAAATCTAGCACCTTTCTATGGTGTTAAGACCCAAGCACCAAGGGGATGGCCTTGTGCAACCCAAGAAGTCTACCTACTACTACCACTGCAATGACCCTCCCTCTCACTTTTGTTGGCTCTTCTCCAGCTCAAGGTTGGGACCTGGGTGAGGGAGAAGGATTGATCATTGAAGAGTTAGTCTAAGAATACGAGTGGTACTAGCATAAGTGCAAGAGTGGATGGTGTGAGCATGAAAGAGGTAGCAAAACCCCAAGACCAAGCGCCAAATCACGCTTTGGTAAAATGGAGTCAAGAAAGCATAGGTTAAAGAGGACAAGTGTATGAAGATGTGAGACAATAGGGGCTGCTACAAATCAGCTTTAACTTGCTGAAATGTATAGCAGAAAATTACCTTGGCAGGCTAAGGGTGCCATTCTTAAGCATTACTATGAAAGTGAGGCTGTGTTAATCTAGCAAAAATCAGGTTTATTAGATGCAAGGTTATCACAAAACAATAGCAATAAGAGGGATAACATCCTCACATTGCTCTATTAAAATGAAGCATGGTTTATTACAAGGTATTCTTGACATGCTACAAGGGTTTCTGACAACAAAATTCAGCATGTGAAAAATAAGTTGCACAATGAAAGCCTCACATAAGAATGATATTATACCTCCAATCTTCCATTCAAGCTCCAAGCATATGGTGTACAAATTAAGTCCAAGGGGAGAGCTCCTCGATTACCAAAGTCCCAACAACTATTACAATGGAGAGAAAGGTCCTCTTTATAGAGGGAGTCTCTTATGCAATAAAGAATTATTATTTGTTAACCAACTCCATGACAAGTCAAATAAACAATGTAAGATTCAAAGTTAGATCCCTCCTATATCCATGGTTGACCTTGTCATAGTATATGCACACAAGTCCTCTCTAAGAGGATTGGTTCTAATCCAAAAATAGGAAAAAGATTACATCAAAAATCTTCGGGGAGGACATGCAACTAAAAATGGGCATGATAACTAGGTTAACATGCCAAAGTTCCACATAGAATGTGTTCTCCAAAATGGATGCATGAAAAATATTATAAAATATTCTTCAACCTAGGAGGATGTGTTCAAGGCTCCACCTAGAAAACTCACAAAGTGCACCCTCCTGAGTCCAAGGTGTGTGAGAGCTAAAACAATAAACTACTCCTCTTAGGGGAATGCTCCATTACCAACCTCCAAAAGTAGCAAGTGGTTTGTTACACACCCAACCCCCTAATGTTGTTTTAGGGTTGTGGAGTGTAATTACACTCGACCTTCAAGGTTCATTATGAAGATGGGGTTATCAAATGGCGTCTTTCTTTCAGCACCTCAAATCATATTTTTGATATTCTCATCATCTTTTGCTCGTCAAGAGCTTTCCAACTGTATAAATTTCATCTCATTCTAAGCTCGAGGCACAAAGTTATGTCCATTTGAAGATCACCCCCTTTAAAGGTCACATCATCATTCATACAACCCATGTAGCTGGCATATGAAGACCCTTGACTATCCATGCCCACTGCTTGGCTAGCATATTGGATCCTTGCCATATCAACCCTTTCCATAAAGTATGCCTTGTTTGAATCTCTCGAGGTTTGAGTATCCCAATATGCTGATATAGCCAATCTGCTGATACAACTGATACAAGAATACTAGGATATCAACCATTTCCATATAACAACAAATCTTTCTAATTCACAGATAGATTGGTGGCCAGCTTAGCATGCCACCTCATATCTTTGACATCCAATCATAGCTTGCCACATGGCAAACGCTGATGTGCCTGATATGTGGCACTACTGATGTGCATACCGGGATATCGGGCTATTGGAGATTTTCTAAGGCACAACCCTCATGAAGTCTCATGATAACTCATCATGCCACATCATGGGATAACATCCAATCATCACTTTACATGTGGCAGGTTTTCATGTGTCCTTTGACATATGGCACTTGCTGATGTGTGCCACATGTCTCTCATATTGGTATAGCTGGCATGCCAAAAGACACCATGTTTGGGTGACATGTGTCATTGCCATGCCATCATTTGTGACATCATCGTGATGCCACTCCTCTGGGTTTCTCGATACTATAATACTCCAATATTTGAGGCCGTCAATCACCACGCCTGGTTAACAGAGTGTTTGCCATTAAGTGTTGTCCATCCACCAGAGCCGTGCCATAACGGATAACCCCCCAAAACTTTACTTTGATTCTTCTAGGGCTTGATATTTTGATAAGCCCCTCCTCCTTCTTGGCTTTTGGTCATAGGTCCCCTCGACCATGTGACCAGGGCTAGGGTTGAGGCTTCACAAACTTTAAATGTCAAATAAGACCCAGAGATTTTATGCTCGATTTCTATCAATATTTTTGAGCTCTTCATCCCCTTCCAAAGCCAAAACAATTCTCTGCTTTTAACCAGGTAGCTCCAAGCTTCCTCATCTCAATTGCTTATACTTAGGGATGTCCGCATGCTAGCTTACCTCCATATATAGACAAGTCGTTAAGATCCAATCATCATACAAGTTTCTCCCCATCTTCATGGTCTACACAATAACTCGCTCTAATAGCTTTCATAGAACAAGAAATATGTGTATATTTGTATAGAGTCATTATAGCCAAAGCAAATCTTTCCATATGACCATACAACTCATAGAAGTCACATTAACATAAGAGAAAGCATTCCATATCACACATCATTCATATTCATAGAAGGATGCATATCAACATTCAAGCAAGCCATGTTAGTTAGTCAACACGGTGATCATACATATTCAATATGATGTTACAACAACTTTCAGACTACCATTACATACACAGTAAATCCAACTACAACATGGTATTTAAACATGAAGCATTGAACAACATTTACATGTCATTTACAAGGAAGAAATACACTTATCTATTCCACTTGGATTTGCTGGGAATTGAAGAAGGGACAACCACTCTCCACCCAACCGTAGGCACAACTACATTGCAAGCTTCTTGTAGTTGGCCACCCCTAGGCTAGATCCAATGCCTGAAGGATGCTTTGCTTAGGGAATTCCAACAAAGGTCACTTTAGGGATAGAGTATGAAGTCTATTCTCCTTCCCTCGTGGCAAATAGGAGTGTTGCCTCTTAAGCATTGAGTTTGGGTTACACAACCAATTATGACCACTAAGGGTCTGCATAACACAGAAGGAGATCCCTTCACAACTTTCTATAGTCCCTCGATGATCCTCCTCCTCTCGAGTGCTTCTTGTGCAAAATACAACCAGGAAACCAGATTAATTTTGGTCTACCTGCCTCAATTTAAGGGTCTCCTCACTGGTTTGCTCAGTTACTCATGATTCAAGCATGGACTCTGCCATCCAGCTTTCAAACACATGCTTAGCAGTTGTCTGCTCACAATGGATTCACAAGTGGCTACCACTCTGGCAGATGATAGGTTCACAGGGATTCACATCCACAATCACTCATCGTCTCCCCAATTGCCCAACCTCCAATTCATTCCAATGGCATTCTCTCCACATCACGAGCATTGCCTCACATATGAGAGGTTAAGGGGTTTCTCCTCAGGCTGTGGAGTTAAGCAAGATCTACCACATGGTATGCAGACCATGCTTGGGGTAGTCCAGTACCTTCTTCATTCTTTTCTAAGTACTGCTTGGTAGTTTAGTCGTTTAACTTAAACATACGAGGTCATAAACATTAATTTTAGGAAAGATAGGAAGCTTCCAAATCCCCTCTTACATGCTTCCTTAAGCAAGCTATCCTTTAGACATTGGGATCTGTAAAGGGTTGTCCTATTCTTTAGTTGTAGCAATTTATTATTAAATTTAATAGAATATTTG
This sequence comes from Pinus taeda, assembly GCA_000404065.3. NCBI lineage: Eukaryota > Viridiplantae > Streptophyta > Pinopsida > Pinales > Pinaceae > Pinus > Pinus taeda. Next base: position 332,362 of record APFE030695656.1, on the reverse strand, counting down.
CATCAACAGTTTTGGCATGATATTCATGCTTTCCCTCCAGCATTATTATCCCTAACAATATCATGAAAGGTCCACCTCCTAACACCATCATCATCTAATCGCCCTCATTCAGAAACAAGATGTAGCACAAAACCACACCATAATGAGATAGCATGCCCCATGACCATCAAATATGCAACCAATGGGTGATCAACAAGGCAAGCAAATGTGAGAAGACTAGCGAGCACAATCATCCAACCAAGGAGAAGTGAGACTGCCCCAACCAAATACCTCCATCAAATGGTCCAAAGCCATGAATAAAAGGGGCTCCATGAAGATGAATCCCCCAAGTTGGTCCAATGCTCCAAGATACTGGCGCTGTATATGAGGCAATAACAAAGTAGAACTTCATACAATGAGGTGTAACAGTTTTCACTAAACTTTTTTAAAAATTGGCAACTAGGGCCAAACTCCATGTGGGTCATCTTATTCATGGCTGATAATATTTTTATTAGATTCCTCTCGTCAAGAGTGTAGGATTGATTTAAAAATCATCCAATTCTGATAAGTATTTATGGAGATATGAATTTATTTTGATTATGGAATTATTATCATGTCGACCTACAACTCAAGTAGGCTCAGAAGTACAACAGTCGCATCTATTCAAACATCAACAGTTGTGTATAAATACAGGAGGACTTTTCCTCATTTGCACGCACTCATCTCATCACATCTCTCTCGCTCTCCAGCGCATAAAAGAGGCTCTTCTCTACTGCACAGAAAAGAGACTCTTTCTCACATGTGGAAGGAAGTTGCTGAACTTGAAGCTGCAACTGCAGATCCAAACTTTGACCAACATTGACCATCAAACCTCCTCTTCTGAACTGCGCTGTAGGTCCATCTGTACCTCCATTTTTTGGTGTTGGAATCAAGCCGATCCGACGGTCGGTTTGCGAGATATCGACTGCCCTAGTTTTGATGATAAAGCCGCTAATGCTGATGCTGTTGATCTAGGGTTTGCTACTGCTGATATAAATCAAATTTATTGTACTATTTCTCTCTGCTGAATTATTGAAGATAAAAGAAGATTTCATCAAAGGGTTTCCCCACACATTGTGGGGTTTGTCCCTGGCTAGCTGCCACATCTTGTGTCTCTTGTCTTGGCTTGTTTTCTATTGATCGTTTAATGTTCTATCTGCACTTTACTTATGCACATGTGATTGCTAATCTATGAATTATAATAAGAAAGAAAAGTAAATTGCTCTAAGCATAGAACATACCATAAATTAACATGGTATCAGAGCTGAGGTGAAGACAAAACCCGAACAAGAGCAAGAGCAATCACTGAAGAGAGGCTATCCTAAAAGAACGATGGGGTCCTCATCACTCTTTCCTGTCGAGGACAAGCTCCGTGAGAAAGCTGACTATCACAGATGGAAGATGTCTATTGATCTAACCCTAGAAGATCAAGGAGTGTTGGACCATGTGAGAGGCAATATTGTTGAGCCTCCATCAAATGCATCTGCTGTTGTCAGGAACAAATGGAAAACTGGAGAAGTCAAAGTAAAGAAGATCATCCGAGACTCTATTAACAAGCGCTTGGTGGCCTACATCTCCGACTTGAACACCTCCAATGAAATCTATGATAGACTGCTGAGTTTATTTAAAGTTAATGATGCAAATCAAGTTTTGTTTCTTAGAAATAAGCCGAAGGAAATTAAAAAGGGTAAAGATGAGAGTATGCAAGCACACTTCTTAAGAATCACTGAGATCAGGAACGATCTCCTATCTATTGGGGAGACTATTACTGATAGGAAAATGGCATTCATAACTCTTGGAGGATTACCATCTGAATGGTACGTGTTCAGGACTACTCTTCTGAACAATAATGTAATTCCTGGTTTCGAGGAATTAATGGCTAGATGCATCCAAGAAGAAACAAGGGTAGAAGAGCAAAAAATACCCATGCCTAAAGGTCCTCCTGCTGCCTTTTCTTCTCGTGCTAAGAAAAGATGCACTTTTGGGACTAAATAAAAAAGAAAGGCTGGACCTAAGGGTGGAAGAAAAGGACAATGTTACATTTGCGATAAAGCAGGTCACTATGCAAGGGAGTGCCCTGATAGAAAGGACTCACATCGGGACAATGATCTAGATCCCTCTCATGACTATCAAAGGAATGACAAATCTAATAGAAGAGGTAAAAGGAGTGCTGGAAGTCAAGGAAGAGGACAACCATTCAAAAAGGCTAGAAATTCCAGGTATGAATCTAACATTGTTGAAAATAAGCAGGATGAATATTATCTACCAGCTGCTCTATCTACCTCTGCTCCTTCGGACTCATTGGGAATTTGGCTCATTGATAGTGGTGCCTCAAGGCACTTCACCGATTACAAAAAAGTTCTCCATAATCTGGTAGAGAAAGAAACTAACTTGGAAATTGTCCTTGGAGATAATATGAAATATCCCGTGAAAGGTGCATGCAATGTCTCTTTTAAATTGAATCAAGGTAATACGATCCACTTACAGGATGTATTATATGTACCTAACATCAAAAAGAACTTGGTGTCTATTTCGGCAATGGAAGACAAAGGCTACAAGGTGGCTTTCATCAATAATAAGGTACGTGTATGGAAAAATAATATTAAAGATGCCTTCACTCTTGGGTTTCGAGTTGATTCATTATATCAGGTCGGAGGAACTCCGCTAGGTGTCATGTCTTGTGACACATCTCAAGCCTTGATCGAGAATCAAACCGAAAAGAAGATCAAGATCTTAAGGACTGATAATGGAAGTGAATACAAATCTGATTAGTTTCATGACTTTTGTAAAGAGGCTGGCATTAAGAGGGAGACTACTACACCATATACTCCTGAACAGAATGGTGTGGCGGAAAGGAAGAATCGTACGATTGTGGAAGCTGTTTGTGCCATGCTCCATGATCAAAGACTTCCGAAGTTTCTATGGGCCGAAGTTGCAAACGCCGCTGTATATGTACAAAACCGATGCCCTCATCAAGCATTGGGTTCCAAGACTCTTGAAGAAATGTTCACCGTGAGGAGCTCTCTAGAAGCTGACATCAGGGAACCAAAAGAAAAAGAGTACGATGAGATATTTGTACCTGTTGCCAGATATACCACCATCCGCTCGATCATAGCCCTTGCGGCTTCACAAGGATGGAACCTACATCAGATGGATGTCAAGATCGCATTCTTGCATAGTTCGATTAAAGAAGAGGTCTACATGGAGCAACCCAAAGGATTTGAGATCTATGATTGAAAATCTCATGTATGCAGGTTGAAGAAAGCTCTCTATGGGCTGAAGCAAGCACCCCGAGCATGGTATGAGAGGATCGATAGCTACTTGATGAAGCTGAGATTCACTAGGAGTGAAGCCGATCCTAACCCTTACTTTAAGGTTGAAGATGACAAACCTCTCATACTGGTGCTGTATGTGGATGACCTCTTCCTAACAGGGACAGACTCTCTCATTCACAATTGTAAGAGGGAGTTGGCTTCTGAATTTGAAATGAAGGACCTAGGACTAATACACTATTTCCTAGGATTTGAAGTGTGGCAGAAGCCAGGGGAAATTTTCCTATCTCAAGGAAAATATGTGGTGAAGATATTGGAAAGATTCAGTATGGTGGACTACAAGCCTATGACTACCTCGAGGATCTTAACTTTCAGAAGTTATATGGTAGGGATGTCAGACCAGATTTGGGAAATGCCTCTGAGTTTCATAAACTCATTCGTGTTGATGTTTTTGGTGAACCTCTGTCCGAACATATGTTTTGCAGTTAGCATTGTGAGCTCATATTTGGTTGAGCCTCGCTGGATTAATGCCAAGAATCTTCTGAGATGTCTTCAGGGCACAATCTCTCATGGATTGAGATACACTGCCGGAAATATGAAACTGCATGATTATTCGAATGCTGATTGGGCAGGCAGTGTGGTGGACCGTAAGAGCACTTCCTGGTGCTGGTTCTCCTTGGGATCTGCTTCGATATCTTGGATGAGCAGGAAGCAAAAGTCGGTGGCTTTGAGCACCGTCGAACAAGAATATATTGCTGCTAGTATGGCCTCCTGTGAGGCAGTCTGGTTGCGAAAGCTCTTCAATGAGCTGTTTGGATTTACATTGCATACCACCGTGATCCTATGTGACAACTAGAGTGGGATTCGTTTGTCAGAGAATCCCGTATTTCATGATCGCTCCAAGCATATTGATATCAGGTATCACTATATTCGAGATATGGTGCAATAGGAAGCTATAAGGCTCCAACATATCGGTACAGATGAACATGTTGCCGACATTCTGACAAAGCCCCTAGGGAAAGTCAAATTCTTGACTTTCTGAGAACAACTTGGTGTTGTTCAAAGACCCTCCGATGAGGGTCCTGTATGATGCATTGAGCTCTGGGAGCTCCGGGGGGATGCAGGGTACTTCTTGGAGCGACATATGACCACAGGGTGATTCACCATACCTGGTGGTGTACATGTACACCCTGTGGCGACTGTGTAGCAGGATGATTGGTTCTCTTGTGAGGTCTGCATGATGTGTTCTCCATGACGATTATGTAGTAGGATGATTAGTTCTCCTGTGAGGTTTGGATGATGTGTTCTCCATGACAATTGTGTAGTAGGATGATTAGTTCTCCTGTGAGGACAGGATTGATTGGTTCTCCTGTTGAGGCATCCTACCCATGCAGTCTGGGACTCATGGGAAGTACCTCTCATCTGATCAATGAGTAGGGAAATGAGGATAGGGACCATAGTAGTACTGATGGATGCATCGCTGTATCTACCGTACTCCCTATGCTAGGATGACCTTCATTGATCCGGGATCAATGATACTGGTCTGGGACCAGTGGTAGGAGTTGTACCCACTATGACGCTGACTTCGTGTCGGTCGAGATTGGTCTGGGACTAGTAGTACATACTTTGACACTGACCTCGGGTCAGTGCAGGACTAGTCTGGGACCAGTGAGAGTGGTACATACTATGACGCTGACTTCGGGTCGGTTGAGATTGGTCTGGGACCAGTGGTACGCACTTTGAAACTGACTTTGAGGCAGTGGAGGATGACACTGGTTTGGGACCAGTGGTAGGAGTTGTACTCACTATGACGCTGACTTCGGGTTGGTTGAGACTGGTCTGGGACCAATGGTACATACTCTGAGACTGACTTGAGTCAGTATGATACATCCTCGATCATTTCTTCTTCTTCATAATTCGGACAAAAGCAGAGAAGAATAGAACAAAGCAGAGCAGAGCATAACAGAGCAGAGCAATACAAATCAGTACAGGGCAGAACAAGACAAAGCAGAACAGGCAGAATAGAGCAGAGCAGGGCAAGGGTCAGGCTGTACAGGGCAGTGCATTTGATGGATGAATAGTAGCAACCGACAGACAAATTGCAGATGGAGTTCTCCCTAGTTGAGAGGGAGTGTTAAAATTGGCAAATAGGGCCAAACTCCATGTGGGTTATCTTATTCATCGCTGATAATATTTTTATTAGATTCCTCTTGTCGAGAGGTGTAGGATTGATCTAAAGATCATCCGATTTCGATAAGTATTTATGGAGATATGGATTTATTTTGATTATGGAATTATTATTAAGCCGACCTACAACTCATGTAGGCTCAAAAGCCCAACAGTCGCATCGATTCAAACATCAACAATTGTGTATAAATATAGGAGGAATTTTCCTCATTTGCGCTCACTCATCTCATCACATCTCTCTCTCTCTCTCTCTTGCACAGAAAAGAGGCTTTTTTCTACTGCGCAGAAAAGAGGCTCTTTCTCACACATGTGGAAGGAAGTCGCTGAACTTGACGTTGCAATTGCAGATCCAAACTTTGACCAGCATTGACCATCAGACCTCCTCTTCTGAACTGCGTTGTAGGTCCATTTGGACCTCCTCTGAAGGCCGCATTTTTTGGTGGTGGAATCAAGCCGATCCGACGGTCGGTTTGCGAGATATTGACTGCCCTAGTTTTGATGATGAAGCCGCTAATGCTGATGCTGCTGATCTAGGGTTTGCTACTGCTGATATAAATCAGATTTATTGTACTATTTCTCTTTGCTGAATTATTGAAGATAACAAAAGATTTGATCAAAGGGTTCCCCACACATTGTGGGGTTTGTCCCTGGCTAGCCACCACATCTTGTGTCTCTTGTCTTGGCTTGTTTTCTGTTGATCGTTTAATGTTCTACCTGCACTTATGCACATGTGATCGCTAATCTATGAATTATAATAAGAAAGAAAATTAAATTTCTCTAAGCATAGAACATACCATAAATTAACAACTTTTCAACTATATTAATCTTGGCTTTCCTAGACTGCATAGAATAAAAGGATATTTACATGATTTAGAGGGCTATGGGCCATCCACCTTTTGGGAGATGAATTGAATTGTAGGTATGAATGTGATAATTTGTAGTTAGTGTTACTAGACTGGTTCTTTGTAGTAAAAGGGTGTTTATATGACTTGGGGGCTGTGGGAGATCCAACTTTTGGGAAGTGAATCACATTGTCACATAGTCTGAGTGTGTTTTTTTGCAATTGTGTTACGAGACTTTTTTGAGTTGATATAGACTGGAAGGTTTGATTATGCTCTTTGAGGAATATTAGTTGACGGTTTAGAGTCTTAACTTAGCTCTGAATCACACATGGAATTTTAACTTGTAAGGTATGAATGACATTCCTTATTCAAATGCGAGTCAGATTGACTATAGGAGTCTGACTTGCCAGTCTCATGATTTAAATTCGATCACGTCTATAAAGTACAGAAAAAAAAGAACACATCATGCTCACTTTTTGATCTGATTTCACAACTGACAATAGACAAATTTGTCAGTTGTCCACAATTCATGATATTTTTAGTACGTAGTATGATATGATATGACACTTAAATTGGTGAGAAAGGCTTTAGCCTCTCAACAATATATTCATCCATTGATATCAATATATAGTACATGGATGTAATCATCTTGTCAACTTAAAAGTGCCATCACATTGAACTCATCAATAGACAAGAATGGCACTTTATTTTTAAATTCTTTTATGTCAGATCTGATTTACTTTACTTCAACAATCTATTATATCCCAGAAAATATTTATCTCAAATATCTCTAAAATCGCTGATAAAATAAACATACTGGTATATTAACTCAAAAAATAAAATGCAAGCAGAAATAAAATGGAGAGATCAATCATATTACAATAGCGAAATTTTAACCAACACAATCTTCCTTCATATTAAATTTCTCAATAAAATATGTGCCTAGACCCATAGACATGCAAGTGGAAATAAAATGGAGAGATCAATCATACTACAATAGTGAATTTTTAACCAACACAATCTTCCTTTAAATTTCTCAGTAAAATATGTGCCTAGACCCACAAAGAATACATAAGAAAATACAACTGCTGGGACCCTGGAAACTTGACTTTGAGAAAATTGGTCTCAGTGAAATCAGCCCCTGGAAATTGACCCTCCTTAAGAAACTCGGCCTTGGAGAATTAGACCTGTCTCACCAGCGAATTGGTCCCAAGCGAGAGGCTCGACTAGAGTGAAGAGAAGTGAAGACACAATTGTGTCTTCACCTCTCCCTTAGGCTTATTTTATGATTTCACTAAGCCAAAATCTCTGACCCTAATCTCCCAGGTGATCAATGGTTGATATTATATCTAAGTCACTTAACTAATTTTATTATTTATTCTTAGAATTTGCACCTAATAGTCCTCAATAATTAATTAAACTAATTATTGTACTTTTCCAAATTTAAACTTGGCAAAAAAAATCATAAAATCACGTGCTCCACCAAGCAAGGACCTAAAGAGACAATCAAATATCTTCTACATGCGAAGTCACCAAACCAATGTAGAAGAACTTCTGAGGCTACAAAATCAACACTTATCAATGATAAAGATGACAATTCATAAAGAGGTGATCGAGGACTGTTGAAAAATGTGTAACTAGGTTCGATCTTCATAAATATGAAATGTACTTTTGATTCTTGTATTTTGTAAAATGAAAGAAAAAAAATATTATTGTTATTTTTGGAGCATGGGTTTCATGCTCAAGGTCTTTTATTTTAAAGGTCAAGCACCCATTGAGTGCTTCTAGGATTTGTCCTAGGTCAAGAAGTCTGAAGAGTCATTGTCATCAGTTGAAGACCCCATCAGGTACATTGTAACTTGTAAAGAAAATTATATTTGTATTTAAAAGAGTCAAAATACCCTTCAAGACCAAGTCAGCATGGCAGCTGAGAAGTTGACCTAATTTGAGGTGCCACTTCCACCTTGAGAAGCTTATATAAAGGAGGGAACTTGAGCTCCTTTGGACATATCCACTTCTCATCTCAATCAAGCAAAGGAGAAGCACAAGAAGGTTAACAAAGGAGGAGGATGAAGAAAATAAGTTTTTGGGCTAATTCTCTCACATGTGCGAAGAAGGAAAGCTAGGGTTTGCTGCTTCAAGGTCGAAATTCTCTATCTACTGGAAGAGGATCAAAGTTGCTGGAAGAAGGGCCTAATAGGTCACCTACTAGCCCTAGACAAGGAAGCAAGTCAAGTGAAGTTGCTGGGAGGGCTTGCAAGACTAATTTTGCTCATGTGTGGATGTAGTAGCAGTTGCGGGGAGATGAAAATTTCAGACCTGCAGTAGAGGCCGAAATTCTGATGCTGGGGGTCGAAGTTGTGCTACTAGAAGAGATTTGACTAGGTTTGACTAGGGGAAACAAAGCATATCATTAAGAGAGGTTGGACTTGGTCTTGGAAGCGTATTTGTCTTGGTTTAGAGGTCTTGGAATTTGTCAATTGAAGAATTTATAAGAAGAGGAGTTTTATGAGTTTTTCTCTCCAGTGGAGAGATTTTGGTCCTGACTTGCAACTTATATCATGTGTTCTTGTGTTCTATTGTTCTTCTTGGTTTTGGTAGTTGTTTGATGATAAACAAACATAATAATAAAAGAAGCTAATAAGTAAGAAAAAGTAATAAGACATCACAAGCAATTATCATCGAAAGAGAAATCATCCTAACTACTGTCTTACAGATTTCTCGAATCTCAACATGGTATCAAAGCTAAGGTTGGCTAAGGGCATAATGAAGATCTCTACTACACTGAAGAAGCTCCTAAAGAAGTGTATGAAGGTGGCAAATCAACTCAAGAAGGGCATCAAAGAAGTATGGGATCTCCTATTTTCTTCTAAGAAGGAAGTGACCAAGACATCTTCAAAGGGTGAAGGATTGTTCTCAACACTCATTGGCACATCTCAAGATGAGAATATTTGGGTGATCAACAATGGAGCATCAAGACCTATGATTGGTCAACACAAACAATTAAAGGCATTATCAAAAGGAAATTCCTCTTACTCCGTAGAGCTTGGTGACAATAAAAGCTACCCTGTGAGAGGAATTGGATCAACTTCACTTGAGTTGGAGAACGGAGGAAACATTCATCTTAACAAAATCTTATTTGTTCCAGGTTTGCACAAGAATTTACTTTCCATTTCATGTCTAGAAGACAAGGGTGTTAGAGTTGCTTTCATTGATGGAAGGGTTGTAGTATGGGGTAAAAACTCAAGCATAGAAGATGCAAGAATGATTGGGATTCATGAAAGACGACTTTACAGATTGTTAACTCCCCTAGCTCAAGCTTTGGTTCACATTTAAGTTAGCCCATGTGAACTTTGGCATAGAAGATTTGGTCATCTTCACTACAAAATCTTACCAACCGTAAGTTCAATAGTGAATGGTACCCCCAAACTAAAAGAAGATCATGAAGGAGTATGCAAGGGATGTGCAATGGGTAAGAACACCAAGAGACCATTTGGAAGCAACGCTTCAAGGTTAAAAGAAATCTTGGATCTTATTCAATCCGATGTCTATGGTCCTATGACTCCAAAGTCACTTGGAGGTCATCTATATTATGTCACATTCATAGATGACCATTCAAGGAAAACTTGGGTTTACTTAATGAAATCCAAGGATGAAGTATTTATTAAATTTCAAGAATTCAAAGCTGAAGTAGAGAACCTTACAGAAAGGAGAATCAAGATATTAAGTTCTGATAACAGAGGAGAATACACATCCAAGGAAATTATATCCTTCTGTATGGAGTTTGGGATTAAGAGGGAGTTGATAGTCCCGAGCAAAGTGGAGTTGCAGAATGAAAGAATTGGTCCATTAAAGAAAGTGTAAAAGCTATGCTACATGATCAAGATTTGCCGAAATTTCTACGGGGTGAAGCTACTAAGACAACTGTATACATACAAAATCGAAGTCCCTATAGGTTACTAGATAGCACGACTCATGAAGAATCATTCACTGGGAAGAAACCAAGCATGGATCATCTCTGAATTTTTGGTTGTCCTGTCTATATTCATATACCAAAGGACAAGTGAAAGAAGTTGGATCCATCAGGCACGAAGGAAGCATTTTTTGGCTAATTCTTCGAAGGCCTAGAGGATTTACATAAGAGGAGGACACCGAATAGAAGTCAATCGAGATGTGATATTTGACGAAAGTATTGCATTCAAGAAATCGAAGGATCTCCTTAAGAAGTCTATATAGAACAACCCTTGAGATTTGAAGTAAAAGATAGAAAGACTTATGTTTGCAGAAGAAGGCATTATATGGTATTAAGCAAGCACCAAGGGCATGGTATGGTAGGATGGATGCATACCTACAAAGATTGGGCTTCACAAAGAGTTCAACTGATCCAAATCTCTACATCAAGGTTGTAAAAGGTAAGCATGTGATTATTCTTTTGTATGTAGATGATCTTCTCTTGACAAGGTGGAGGGTCGAATCTAAGAATGCAAGAAGCAATTAGCAGCAAAATTCGATATGAAGGATCTTGCGCTGATGCCCGACTATTTGGGACTATTGGCAGGGACTTGATGAGATCTATCTAGGTCAAGGGAAGTATGTGATCGAGATGTTGAAGAGGTATGACATGATGGATTGAAAACCAATGACAACCTTGATGATCACAAACTTGAAAAGACTAAGGAGTTCCAGATCAAGCCTAGTGGATCTAACCAGGTATAGACAATTGATTGGCTTAGTGATGTACTTGGTAAATACTCGACCAAACATATGTATTGCAGTAAATGTTCTCAGTTAGTTCCAAGTTGAGCCAAAGCATAATCACTGGATAGCAGCCAAGCACATTCTGTGATATCTGCAAGGTACAATCCACTACTGCCTGAAATATGAAAGGAGGAATGATGTCCACTTGATTGGATATACAAATTCTAACTGGGGAGGCGGTGAACAAGATGGAAGAAGCACTACAAGAGGATGTTTTAGTTTGGGATCCTCCATGATCTCATGGATGAGCAGAAAGCAAGAATCAATTGCTTTATGTAGTGTTGAGGCTGAATCTATTGCAGCATGTGAAGTAAGTATAGAAGCGGTTTGGTTGAGCAAGCTGCTGTCCGACTTGTTTGAAGGACCAATGGACCCTACAATGATACATTGTGATAACACTAGTTGTATAATATTTTTTGAAGACCCAATTTTTCATGGAAAGACAAAGCATATAAACAAGTATCACTACATTCAAAAGCTAGTACAAGATGGTGTGTTGCAGCTATAGTATATCTCCACCGATGAATAAGTAGTTGACATATTGATGAAATCTCTTCCTAATAAGAAGCTTGTATATTTGAGAGACAAGCTTGGTTTGGTTGATATATCCTCCGTGGTTGAGAGGGAGAGATAGACACATCATTCTTGTCTTCACTTCGGAAGACATAATGGAGGATTGGGTAAACATCTGGAATCCGATGCTCTTTGAGGGTGAGGTAGGCATCCAAGATAAGAGTAGTCGAAGACCGATATTCTTTAAGGTCTAGCTATTTAAGATAAGAATAGTCCAAGGACATCTGTGAACATCCGGGTGGGGTATGTGCTTTGAGAGACAATGATGATGGTGTCTATAAATCATTGGTCTTGCCAACATTGTGCTCTGATCTTGTGGAGAGATATGGTTAGTCAAGGCCTTGCTATGTGACAATGCTGGTTGTTATGATGCGAACTAGATGGGTTACCAATCTGACTCTTCTTATGAGATCTCTTCAGATTGAGAATGTCCATGTACCATTTATGAATACCTCCCTAGTTGAGATGGATTATTGAAAAATGTGTAACTAGGTTCAGTCTTCATAAATATGAAATGTACTTTTGATTCTTGTATTTTGTAAAATGAAAGAGAAAATTATTATTGTTATTTTTGGAGCATGGGTTTCATGCTCTAGGTCTTTTATTTTAAAGGTCAAGCATCCATTGGGTGCTTTTAGGGTTTGTCCTAGGTCAAGAAGTGTAAAGATTCATTGTTATAAGTTGAAGACCGCATCAGGCACATTGTAACTTGTAAAAAAATAATTTTTGTATTTAAAAGAGTCAAAATATCCTTCAAGACCAAGTCGGCTTGACAACTGAGAAGTAGGCCTAATTTGAGGAGCCACGTCCACCTTGAGAAACATATATAAATGAGGGAACTTGACCTCCTTTGGACACATTCACTTCTCATCCCATTCAAGTGAAGGAGAAGCACAAGAAGGCTAGCGAAGGAGGACAAAGAAAATAAGTTTATGGGGTAATTCTCTCTCACACATGCGAAGAAGGAAAGCTAGGTTTTGCTGCTTCAAGGTTGAAATTCTCTATCTACTAGAAGAGGATCAAAGTTGCTGGAAGAAGGGCTTAATAGGTCACCTACTAGCCCTAAACAAGGAAGTAAGTGATGGGAAGCCTTGGAAGGCTAATTTCGCTCACACATGTGGATGCAATAACAGTTGCAGGGAGCTGAAAATTTCAGAGCTGCAGTCGAGGCCAAAATTCTGAAGTTGGGGGTCGAAGTTGAGATGCTGGAAGAGATTTGATTGAGTTTGACCTGGGCAAAGGAAGCACATCATCAAGAGAGGTTGGACTTGGTCATGGAAGGGTATTGGTATTGGTCTAGAGGTCTTGGAATTCGTCAATTGAAGAATCTATAAGAAGAGAAAAGATTTACATGTTTTCCTCTCAAGTGGAGAGGTTTTGGCCCTGGCTTGTAGCCTATATCATGTGTTCTTGTGTACTATTGTTCCTCTTGGTTTTGGTGGCTGTTTGATGATAAACGAACATAATAATAAAAGACGCTAATAAGTAGGAAAAAGTAAAAAGACATCACAAACAGTTACCATCGAAAGAGAAATCATCCGAACTACTGCCCTAGAGATTTCTCAACAAGGATTTTGTGATTGTCTAGGAACTTATAGGATAATGCCCTCATGCCTGGGTGCACTTTGCACCTGCCAGCTCTATCATCTTCAACAAAAATCACAAATTCTTAAACAACTTCAGTTCCATGCTTGATACACTGAAGTTAAATAGCAAGGAAATTATTCTGTCAAAGGAAGTAGAGTATAAGTCACTACTTAGCTGTATAATTAAATATTAATTATGGGTTAATTAGGACACATTATTCACATCTTTTTAGTCACAACTTTAGGGATTTAGCAAAACTTTCCAGTTTATAAATAGGTATTCTCTTCTAAGAAATCATTATTATCAGATCAAGTTATTTAGATTCTTCTGTTACATTTAAGGGCATATGAGTTATGTCCTAGGGTTGTAGAGTGCACTCTACTTGCATTGCAGAATGCATCCTGTATCATCTTGCAGATAATCGAAGTGCTACCCAAGCTCATTATGTACTCAATATTACAATGTACAAGTAAGAATAGTCATTTTAACGAATACTATGGTGAGTTTGCGATAGTTGGGTGCAAAATTCGTTACGTTCCAGATTGTATTATGCTTTAAGTTGGCATCTTGAGTGTCCTAGCAATGCTTTTTGTTACTTGCTGTTTTTCTTAAACTATTAGGGGTATTCACATCTTTTTAGTCACAACTTTAGGGATTTAGCAAAACTTTCCAGTTTATAAATAGGTATTCTCTTCTAAGAAATCATTATTATCAGATAAAGTTATTTAGATTCTTCTGTTACGTTTAAGGGCATATGGGTTATGTCCTAGGGTTGTAGAGTGCACTCTACTTGCATTGCAGAATGCATCCTGTATCATCTTGCAGATAATCAAAGTGCTGCCCAAGCTCATTATGTACTGAATATTACAATGTATAAGTAAGAATAGTCGTTGTAACGAATACTATGGTGAGTTTGTGATAGTTGGGTGCAAAACTCGTTACGTTCCAGATTGTATTATGCTTTAAGTTGGCATCTTGAGTGTCCTATTAAAGCATTTTGTTACTTGCTGTTTATCTAAAACTATTAGGGGTATTTTAAAACAAAAGATTACTTTATAACTAGGTTCATTAACCTATTGTTGCCAATATTTTATTCCTCTACTTGAATTCATCATATTGGCAAATTCATAGCTTGAATCTGCGTGTGCAGGCACAATCAGATGTTAAGGGGACTGAGAATGAAGATTTAAGACCTGTTGATATTGATGTTAACCTCGTTCAAAGTCTTCTGGACTCATTCTCTTCACAACAAGGTCTGCCAGGTCCTGCTTCAAATTTACTTGGATTAATGGGGCTTCAGTTGCCTGATGATTCGAAGAGGAGAGAACGTGATTTGTGATTGTATTATGAAGGGCCACGGTCGATGTTTGCTATCTATCTGGATCTAGAGAATCAAGATTATATTGTCGTGGAGGTGCCAAGAATGATTGATATTCTGATAGTGACGTATTGGCCTTTCGAGGATTTTATATAGGACAAATTAGGTTTCTGAAATATAGTATATGAAAGAGAACATATGGCATTTGCTACCTGTGCATTGTACATTTGAGGGTTTATACGAGTCAAACTAGTTTCACAAAATGTAGTATATACTGTATACAGTTCTACAAAAAAATCATGAAGGGGGACAGGTGTCATGTGTTCCCTGTCCTTTGTCTGCTGACATCCCTTATGGTGTAACATATGCTTATTGTTAGCATGACAGAAAAGCTAAAGATTACATATATGTAAAATGTTTAGTTGGAAAAAGTGAATCGAGTTAAGAATCTGTCCTTTCACATGCTTGCAGATTGGTGAAATTCCACTGGAAGGTTGTAATATTGGATTTATCAAATTTTTCTCACCTGAATTAAGTTACTAGAAGGAAATCTTTGAATCGATTTCTTGTAACTTCAATGTTTGCACAATGTTTCATCTGAATTAAGTTACTAGGTGAAGAAAATCTTTGTATCGATCTTATTAGTTCACCATTTGCACAATGTTCTGTATGCTTCACAAGTAGGCTTCAAGGTTTTGGTTTATCTGTTATATTTTCAGTCTCGATATAGATGGGCCCTGTTATCTCTCTGATTCTCCATAGAGAAAAAGTCCCAACCTCACCAAGGGGAGAAACCTAAGGACACTAACGGGCAAGCCACCCACTGTCCCCTCGTGGCTTTGCTCCCCACTCTTAGGTTTTGGGTTTGTGGTTTTCCTAGCCTAAGGGGGGTTTCCCTATATTTGATTAAGTTTGTCTTTTGGTATGAGTGATATTTGATGCTTTCTTAAAATGATGATAATTCGTTCAACAAAAAAAATTAATGTTTATTTCAAAAAGTGACACCGATCACATCAGAAGATTTCATTTGGCTTGATCCAAGTTCCAAGATCCCAGTTGTATACCATAAATCTTTACCCACAAATAAGTCATTCTATGCACGGTCCACGTATTGTTTATTTGCACCATAGATCTCTGTAATGGAGTAGGCAACTTGGTCATTAGAATTCAGATGGCAATGCGCAAAAAATTTAACCCATATACCATATGTAATATGTAAAATTATCACCACCATGATGTGCCTGAAGCAAATACTCGAAATGAAAATGGATATATATTTATTTAAGAAATCCTTTTAGAAATGTGTTATGCCCGGCAGTTAGAAATATCCTTGAACAAGTGGATTAAGTAGCAAAAATAAGACCGTAAAATCAATAATCCAATTGTTTTGATTTTTTAACCCTCTGTAGAATATGATTTGAAGTTTGACTAAGAAGTTTGAAACTTAGTCAGATCTCTAAACAAAACAAGCTACAAGGTATTAATAATTTTGTTATTGAAATTGTTTTAAAAAGTTATAATGATACAAATTTAATATTATGGATAAAGTTTTAAAAAAATAATGATAGATGAAAATTTAAAGGATCAAATTAATTAAAATAGCTTTGGTGAGTTTTTTAAATATTTCTAATTATTGTTTCTTTAAAAAATCATTTTTTTTTTAATGTTAATTGAAAAATATATTACACTGAAGTAACATGAATTTAATCACATAAATAAATAAATAAATACTCTCCACTAAAGTAAATTATAGATATGTTATATACGTTATCATAAATACATAAATGAATATATTAACAAATATCTCCAATTTTTATAATATATTACTTTAAAATGTCAAAAATATTTTAATAAACAATTCTTAATCACAGATTTGACGGTACAATGAATTAACTAAACTAAATTAAATTATTACAACATAATAAGATATGAAGAGAGGAATTTAAAGTTTATGACCTTCATTATCATTGTCATGTATGTATAACATTGTATGCTTGATTTCATTATCATTGCCATGCATACTATTGTGTGCTTGTTTGTTTTTCTAATAATGTTATCTTGTAGACGGACTATTCAACTGAATTAACGAAGTCATAATATCTCCATTTGGATCTAGAATTTTACTATTTCCCTTGTGCTTGCCTTTGCTTATAGGTCTTTATCTTTAGTTTATTAAGCTTTAGTAGGAATTACATAAAGAATTGAATCATTATGAAGAACATTGTTACATGTGTTTTTCTTACTACAACCACTATACAATGAATGATATCTTCTCATGTTGTTATTGGTGATGCTAGTAGCAATGTGGTATGCTTTTATTTCTTGTATCGGATATGGGTACACTGGATAAATAATGAACACTATTTGTTAGTAATGAAAATCAAAATTATGGTCACAAAAATCATTAAGTGAACTAGGAGGTGATACATTTTGCTCTCTAATTGCATTTATGGGATTTTTATCAAGGGCATCACTAATTGTTGGTATTCAACCTACCCATGAATTTCCATTAGACTCTATACCACTCAACATGTGAATTTGAGAGTTTAGATTAGATCTACTACATATGCTTCCCCTAACCTTGGCATTAAACGTGGGTATGACACTAAGCAAAAGATAAAAACTATTTAAAAAAAGGTAATATATATATATATATATATATATATTTAAATGGTAATAAGAAATTTGTTAGGTTTAAAGATTAAATTGCTATTAAAATAGTGTTGACTTTCATATATATAATTAAAGTTAAATGTTACCAAAAGAAATATGAATGGTGAATTAAAAGTGTTTTTAGTGATAGCTCCAAGAAAAACTAACTTTTAATTGCCCAAGGAAGCCATATTTCTTAAATATAAAAAATATATTGATCATTCAAAAATTGTAAATAATAGCAAAGTTTTACATTTTTTTTAAATAAGTATGATAATCAACTTATATTGAGAGATAGTACTGGCTAAAAATAATTTTTTATTATTAGCTAATAATTAAATTATATATATATATATATTAAAGTTACTATGAATACTAATATATATTTTTAACCACTAACTTACAAAATAATTAGTTGAATTATTATGTATTTTTGTTGTTGTTGGATATTTGAATTTTGTACAAAATTCAATAGGAGTTGTCTGTTTTTTTGGTGGATTTCAAGTCTAATTTATCTACAATGCAGTAGGAATTCATTGAAATCATATGTAGTGTCCTAGGGGGTTTTCAGGGTGTTGAATCCATATATACAGTGAAAAAATCAGTTTAAATAACACAAATCAAGATTTCACCACAAAATTTTGAAAAGGCCACATTAAAGACAACTCCAATTAAATAGATTTTTTTTCAATCCAAATTCACAGAGAACAATACATCAAGACATTAGAACACATGATATGCATGGTTTTAGTTCACGTATAATACTCCAAAATTTGTTGTAAATTATTTGGTGGAAGCACTAATCGCACTTTTGAGCAAAAATAAACTCCAAAATTTGTTGTAGATTATTTGGTGTAAGCACTAATTACACTTTTGAGCAAAAATACATTCCCTAAATCAATAGGCATTATTAGCCAACAATGATTGACATTTGAGCAAAAATAAATCAAAACATGTTTTATTATCCATCGAAATCATTAGAAGTTAGCCAACAATTATTGACATTTGAGCAAAAATAAATCCAAACAACATTTTTTATTATCCAACTAGTAACCTTTGAACTTATTCTTTACCAATACTTCTGAGTATTTTTTATTAGCACAAACATACACCTATACAAAGGACATTTTAAAGTCATAGAAACACATAACATGTATCATTTTTTATTATCTTAAACATTATGTTAATATGAGGCTCACTAGCTTTGTCAACACTCCATTAGCATAAGTATCAAAATATGTTGGACAATCAACACCCCATTAGCATAAGTATCATAATATATTGAGAAATCATCATAAACGTATTCATATAGCAACAAATAAAAGATTATGTTAATAGGAAAACAATTACATCTTGTAAGCTTCATTGTGAGCATAAAAATCCATTCCATCTTGTAAGCACCTTATCAACATAAAGATCATAGCAGGTTGGGGCTTAAATCACATTCACAAGCATGACAGAGTTAGAAAAGAGAAAAAAGTACTCTTTGAATTTTTGGATCTTTGACAAAAAAATTTAAACCCTATAAATAAACATTGAAAATAATATGTTAGTTATGAGGTGAAAAAAATAAATTTAACATTTAAGTTTAAATTTAAATATATTTAAAATTTAAAATAATGAAATATCAAATTATAAATTAAATTCCTTATATCAAATAGTATACTTTTCTTCTTATAAATAATTTTAAATATAAATAAAATATTTAAACTAAATAGTATTTACTTGAGAGTAAGCATGTCTATTTGTATAAATACTTACAAGAAATATATAAATAATTATATATTTTTACACTTGCATGAATTCATGGCACTCACTAGTTGAGACAACTGAGTGACTGGTGAATAGCTAAAACGATTGAAATTAGAGGCGCATTTTGCAAGGAGAACGATTGAAATTAGAGGCGCATTCGGTCACTAAGAGAACAACGATCAATGGTGGATAGTTGAAGCCGCTAAAAGTAACAAAAGTTGCAAAGGACCAAATGTGCTAAATCTGTCTAACAATTTTTGGGATCTTTATAAACCATGAGTAATGTGAATGGGTCAAGTGAAACAGTGGCTGTATATGCCCATAGTTTTATAAATGTTTAGCAATCTCTTAATTAAGAAATAAATAAAACACAGGCAACAAATAAATTTTTATGCTATCCAACTGTATTAAACAGCGGCTGTATACGCCCATCATTTAGCAAAATAGAACGGTAGGCATATACAACTGCTGCTTAATTAAAATAAAATAACATAAGATTTATTTGTTGCTGAAAAAGAGTTGGTGATGGTGCCAGTGATGAGCCCACCACCAAGACTGACGTGTCTGCACTTGCGAATGGATAAGAGGGGAGAATATTCTTAGCAGGGATTTTTTGAGACAGGTCCGTGGGATTAAAGTGTGTAATGATGACATGCATTCGCAGTGCCAAATCCAACTTTTCTGGCCATCCAATTTTTCTCGCCTTTCATCGAAGTACGGTGATCATTGTTAAAGAAAGGGATTCATTTATTGAAACGGAAGAATTGTTTGGATAGTTAAAAGTGGCCGGAATCAAGGCAAAAAATTTCAATTTTTTTTTTTTTTTTTTTTTTTTTTTTTTTTAAGAGAGGCAGTGTTTGAATCATGTTTTTGATGGTGGAAATGGATTTAGCACCATCAAAAACGTCTAATACACCTAAAGTTTTGAAATTTAACAACTATAACTTGGATTTACAAAAATCCTTGTAGGGTTTTCTCTAAATATGACCGAAATTTATATAACTTTCCTGACAACTCCTCCGCCTCCTTAAACTACGGCTAAAGAAAGTGGGCATATATATTGAAAGCATGGCCGTATTGGTTTCATTTATTAATCCTACCACGAACCTCAGTATTTCTGGTTGGTTATTAAAATTACAAATTACATATATCATTAAAAGATGATGAATTACTCTGTACAAATGTAATCATTTCAAAATAAAAGTTCAAGTAATCACATTTAAAATAAATAGATTTAAATATTATAAAAATAAAAAAATTTAATTTATAATATTAAACTATAGTAAAATTGTAATTTTTTTAATAAAAAACAACTAATAACTAGTTAAACATAAAATTGAATGCAATATATACTGCCTACCACAAGTATAATAAGCCCCTTTCAGTATAACATCAAACTATTTAAAAATATAGTTAGGCATTGTTACACAACACAATTTATTTTATTTTATTTTTTTGAGCGAAAAAAGCATGATTGTATTATATGAGACATATAATGAAAACGGATAGTACATCATAACACTTTAATAAGTTGGAGAAATCTGAGTCAAAACAAAAACTAGACTAGATGAGATGTCCATCCAGAAAGATAGCGTTTTGCGCTGTCCACAGCTTGCATATACAAAACTTTTTACATAGCACATGAAAATAGGACCTTCTGGTATATAATCTTGTTCAAAAGATACTTCGACTATTCATAAACCAGACATATTCGAGGAGATAAAGCAAAAGAACAAAATAACAATGCATACCTGGAGAGAAGCAAGAAGTAAAATTAAGTACCAGGGATGGAAAACTCCTGGATGGAGAAAGTTTCCTCGTCAGATATCACCTTCATGTTCCAGATACCTGTTCCTGATAGAAGACCTTCCTTTGATAGGATGTCTGCGTGCTGGTTCTGGGATCTATAAATGTGTTGAATGGAGCACCCTTTCACGTTCCTCCAAAGATACATGATTCTGTCCATCCATCCTGCAAGGTGAGGATTCCTGATGTGGCACTTTCCCAGAACATGATCAACCATGATTTTGGAATCCCCAAAAATTGTAACGGACTAAATATTAAAGAAGAGGCAAAAGGCAAGAAGACCCGCTAAAGCCATCACCTCAGCTTTGCAGTTTGAGCCCTTTCCCCCATTCCATGAAATGAGATATTGAAGATTTTCGTCCATGATGATGTGGACCCCACAACCACAAGAGTTACGCTGAGCAGCACCGTCAAAATACGCTCTTGGAAACATTGAGTGATTATATTCTCGCTGTTTTTGGTTAGCATTTTTCCGCTTGTATTGCTTCGCCGGCAGGGTATCATAGAAGGATACAATATTTTGTAGGATTGCCAGGAGAGGCTCTTTCTTGGCTTTGAAAATTATGTTGTTCCTCCATCTCCATGCGCATCCAAGGACAATAATAATTATTGGCCTCCAGGAAACTTTCTGCCCACTCCACCAAAAGAATGCTTCTTGTATAGATGCATGAGACACATGAGGGAAACCATATAAATATGCCAGTGCATGCCATAATTGTAGAGTTTTTTGGCAGTGAAAGAACATGTGATAGTTGCTTTCCTCTGCTGATTTGCACATTAAGCAGAAACCCGGCTCGTGCCATATCCTCTTTTTCAAATTTCCCAAGACAGGTTTTTGTTGTGGAAGACCAGCCATGAGAAACATATTAATTTGGAAGGGCATCTGGTTTTCCAAAAAATTGATGGAAATATTAGGTTGGTATGAGCAGTGTTTAATCCAATCAAGTTTGTGTAAATGTCTTTTACACGTACTTGAGAACTTGCTTTTGAATCTTTCCAGATAAGAACATCTTCTACCAAAGAACGATGTATGCCACAACGTCTCAAGCAATCTCTGATTATGTTCCATTGCCTTGCCAATGTATCAGACATCCCCATATTGTCAACCTCTTTCCAAAGAGGGAAAAGGCCCTGCCATACTGCTATGAGTTTATCCCAGGTGAAAAAACCTTTCCTATGGAAGAAATTTAGGAGTATTTCAGGTAGAATTATCTCCTCTAGTTCGCACAAGAAAGGATCTATTCCAATGAGAATCCTGCTACCAGATTGGAAGCTCCATGCTAAGTTTCTTAGAAAATAATGTTCAATCTTACGAAAGCTTAACCATATCGCTGACCCATATGTGGTTCCGATCCTTCTCAAAATGTACCAGTATGCAATATCTTTGTCGCCCATATATTTCTTCTTTATTGTGTTGCTCCAAGGACCACCTCCATAAATCCCTCTCCACAGTGATTTGCACAAGAGTGCCTTTCGAAAGGACCACAAGTCCAATAGGCCCCATCCACCAAAACTCTTCGACATAGAGATATTTGCCATTTTAGAAAGGTGATATTTTCTTTGTTCTGATTGGCCACCCCATATAAAGTTTGCAATTATCTTGTTCATTTTCTGGATGATACTTGTAAGGAGGAAGAATAAGTGTGCCCAATATACAGCAAGTTGTGTTAACACTGATTGGGTTAGAATAACTCTTCCTGCCAATGATAGGCATTTATATTCCCAAGCTGATATCTTTTTATCTTTAGAGTATCCCTTTTCTTTTAGCTGAAATCCGAGGTATTTTATTGTTGCTGTTCAATTTGAGATTTATTGTGCAGTGCTTAGTTTGTGCAGGGTTGAAGATTTGTAGCCGGAATGGCAAATTTTAAACCAGATCAGGCTCACAATTGTGCTCATGATATCTAGAAAATGAATCGACTTTTTATATGGGTCATTCTTTCTTCTTTTTTACCAGGGACTATGGCCGATAATCTGTCCACTGCAAATCATAATGTCTAATAACTGAGAATTGTGCAAGGACAGTAATCACATTTTTTCTTTTCTCTTTTGGACCTCGCCCTGGTGGACTTGGCTGTAAATTGTGATCTCTTGCTGGGCATGGGCTCTATTTCCTGGTTCGGATTTGAACTGAGTGAGTGGGCTAGTCGAGAGGATAAAATGACAATCTCATTTGTTGGTCGAGCTGCGTGAATGATTGTAACCAAGTAGCTGCTGCGAATCATTTACCAGTGCGTGTGAGGTTTCACTCTGCCTAGAATCTGAATCACATACAAACAATTGATGCGAGCTGGTAATATAGTCACGGGTTTCAGCTAGCTACGGGATTTAATGGATTTATAAAACTGCAGAAGTATTTGTAGGTGAGACCCAACAAAATAAATATTTCAAATGGCCAGGAAAAATGCCACGCAGAGGGTTGAAAACTCAACCTCGAACTCAGTCTCTTGTCACCAATTCGTATGGGTTACTGTTCAGAACCATGCCCAGAGTTTAAATCCTTTTTCTGTTTATCTTCCTTTCTCTTTACCAGCTTTATCATATAATTTTTACTTTGCACATTTCATTACTTTTTCTATTTTGTTAAATCTATGGGAATTAAGCATAAAGTTAAAATAGATAAATAAAAAGAAAATATGAAGTGATATATAATTATATATATAAAGTTATTTATTATTTTACTGACTAACTAAACCATAAAATAAATCAAGATTTAATTTTACAATTAAATTTAAAATTTATATTATTTAATGTGAGTTATTAAAAAAATAAATATAGAAGGAAAAATTATTAAAAAAACAGAGAAATATTGTGCATATGAGATTTAAGACATATAAATTAAGATTTAACTCTATAATTGGTAGGTTTTAATCTTATACAGAAATTACCTGCATAAGAATTCTTAAAACGTAGAAAATAAACAATGTGAGAGCATAACACATAAAACACATATACACAGAGATTTTCCCCTGGATCCCAAAACCGGGACTACCAGCTTGATTTTTCATTATGTTCTTTTCATATGTTATAATACATATATATACATGCCTAAGCATCCAATAACGTCGACCAAAAACCATGCACAAAACCATAGGTAGGTTCACCTCACCTAATATAGGGTCCAAATTTTTTTTCCGAGAGCACTGCTCCGGACCCCGTAGAGGGGGGCTGCCCGTCCCCCTCAAACCCCCTGGACAGGGGGGTTGCCG
Source organism: Pinus taeda (assembly GCA_000404065.3). Lineage (NCBI taxonomy): Eukaryota > Viridiplantae > Streptophyta > Pinopsida > Pinales > Pinaceae > Pinus > Pinus taeda. The sequence goes on along the minus strand of APFE030695656.1, from coordinate 308,388 downwards.
CCCCCCGTGACCCCCCGCTACGCAATTGGCGCAACAAAGGGGGGAGGGGGGCATCCCCCTAACCCCTAGTTCACTAAGGTTTGTAGTCGTGGAAAGAATATAACACAATCCAACACAATTAAATTTAAAATTTATATTATTTAATTGAATAATTAAAAGAATAAAAATAGAAAGCATTCAATAAGTCCAAAAAAAACATTGAAAAATTATTAAAACAACAGAGAAATATTGTGCATAAGAGATTTAAGAGATATCGAAAAAAATTCTTTCTTGAGATTACTATTTTTCCCCTTGCACTTTGCTGAGATTACTATTTTTTCGCTTGCACTTTGCTCACTTATGATGCTACAAATTTCTTCCATCTAAAGTAAAGAAGATAAATCAAACATCTGAGAAACACAAAAATACCACTACCTTTCGATGGAGTTAATCAATAGTGGTAATTCAACTAGATTAGAAATAAACACTCGTATAACAAAACAAACAACATGAAGGAATTTTAGCAATGGTTCCTCTCAAGTATTTGTATAATAAAAGTCATAATTTTTTCCTTGTCAATGCTTATACCGAACACATCGCTTGAAAAATAAATTGTCGTGCAATATCTTAATAATAAAAAGAGAGTGAGAAGGGACAAATTGTTTAATTACTGACCCAAAAAAAAAATCTCTCTCCAAAATTCTTTTTAAGGTATTGTGTCTTCCTTTTATAGAGTAATGAGACTTCTAATCCATTTATTATAATTTTATGAGCTCTTTGAAAACCATGGGAGAATACAAGTGGTTTCCTAGCTAAAGTTAGTCTATATTTCACATAGTCAAAAATAAAATAATAAAAAAATATTTTCCTTTTTTTAGAAGATAATTTAAATAATAAAATGGTAACAAGTTTTGGAAATGTTTAGAATTCTAATAAATAGAGCTAGTTGTGTTCATTTGACCAATTAATTTTTTTACATCAATTTTTTTCCTCCATTTTTTTAAATGTTGATGTAGACTATTGAAGATGATGGAGCACCAAATAGTTGCTCACTCTGGTTGATAAGATGGAAAATGCTTAGTTCAACACCTTCAACAACACATCCAACTTCAACTAGTGGTTAAACATCAACATAGATAAGATAAATTAATCACAAGTAACTTAGCCAATGTTATCAATTTACTCATGGAAATAACCAAGGGGACAACTTTACCTCTATTACATGCATCTCTGGGCTAAAACATAAAGTATTTCATGAGTCCTCTAAGTTCAAGTAGGTGGATGACATTATTAATTTTCGTGAAGGGGACATAAGGTTGACATATATATTAACTTTCAAAGTCATAGATAGTGTTGCGGGTATAATTTTGATCCAACTTGCTGATTAAACCATGACTAGAAGTCTTCTTTATTTGAAAAGCCTTGTGAGAGGGAGATTTTGCTACTTCGGCCTACACACGCTTCCCCTTCCTTTACTTTTTATTCGGCTTTTTTCTAAGTCCTCTTTCTTTGGATAGGCTTTATGCTTTTAGGACTTTTGAAGGGGGGAAGGTCGGGTGGGGCACGATGAAACAAATTATTTTATTGAGTTTGTTTTCCTCTTCAAATTTTTAGTGTTTTATTTGGCATCGACTTAACTATTTGAGGATTGCATTTTCTTTTATCTATCTTAACAACCCTCTTTTGGATGATCTTTGGCAAGTTAACCATAGGTTAGAGGAACTTTGTTTCTTATGGATGGGACGAAAAGTGTTAGGCATGGAAGGAATATGTTCACGCTATCCAACTTGATTCCCCAGTAATACCTAGTGGTTTAGCTTAATGGCACACTTATTCAAAAGTAACTATGTCCTAATGGTTAGAAGTAATAACATGGTAACATCCTTACCAAGTTAAAATTGATAAGGAATCTATCTAATGTCGACATCTATACACGATGAAACCTTAGCATCATTTTCAAATGAAGAGATTAAGAAATGAAACCACACCAACCACTAATCAAAACAACATGCAATATCATCTAGAACATATGAGATTAGAGGCATGGGGAAATGATACAACATTGTGAGTGACTAATGAACACACGAATGTAACTGATGAGTGGAGAATAATAGGTCTAGGCTGATAAGAAAATTGCGTCTAAGCAACAAAAAATCACATAAACTACGTGTGCCTCTATGGGGATTGTCTGAAGGTCAACATCTGGTTCTAATTGACGACATGCACTCTTGTATAGTGTATGAGAACTCCAGGTTCTCTTGGTTTCGTAGACTAAAATTCCTTATCCATTTAGGCATGGATTCACTAGACCTGTAATCTGCACAAAATCTAACTTGGGAGACATGAGAGCCAATAGGAGAATCTATCATCCTTGGAAACTACTGGAAAACAACATGTTGAAAGGAAATGACAAGAAGTAAATGTAGGAAAGTAAAGACAACTAAACTAGGAAATGAAATTAATATTAATCTATATAAAGTAGGAAATAAACATGCAAGACTATGCTACTTGCTCTGAGAACTTATTCTTTCCTACTTCTAGATTCTAATTGAAATATATGGTTGTTAGGTGAAATCAAAGAGCTAATGCAACCACTTGATATATTCATCCACGATGCAAGATATTCCCTTGTGTTTGGTTATCAACGAAAACAAGGATATGTTAAAGATTGTGTGGACACGTTGATGGTGCTGGGCCCACCAACATTTAGGGGGTCTCCCTAATATGAAGTCTCAATTAGACCTCACACCATTTGGAGTAGGAGCTCCATCCGGAATATGGCCCGGTTGCCAAAGTAGTGGGTTTTAATGATGTGCCTTAGCTACAATAACACATAGAATGGTGTATTCATGACTTTGGTGAAACAAGTGTGTGCCTCTATGAAGGGTCAAGTGCGACGTATGAAAGGTTCCAAAATGACGAAGGGAAAGTGAGTGAGCCCCTTAGAAGCCTATAATAGTACGCAACTTGAAAGGGAACACACAAGCATAAGAAAACATCAGAAGTTAGTCTGCAAAATAGTTCACAAGTTAACTATGGTGAAAATATATAACAACACACATTCAACAAGATTCATACTAATGTGAACGAAATAGTTCATAAGTATTAGCGTAAATGAAATACCATATATTCCAAACACAACAAAAACAATCCTACTATATTCACAACATATGCATGAAAACGTGATGGCTCTGAGCTTTTATTAAAGTGAAATTTCCAAGCATACATATACCATTGATGAACCACTAGTCCCAATAGTGGAACATGAAGTCTACACCTACTCCTCCAAAGAAAGATACTTCCTCTATGCTACAGAGAAGTTAAGGCTCTCAACAAAACTCCCAAGCTCCTGATCCTAAGCCAAAGCTTTGCCAACCATTTGGCTTCCAAAAGCCCTTTACATGAGTTATGAGAACATATTTATAACAAAAAGGGTGATTATTCATCTCCCTTTTGTGACTCTTGGACTTCCCTCATGACTCTTCAACTTCATTACCAAATGACTCTTCACATTCCAGAATTGACACTGGAAATTTCACTTACAAATTACTTACAAAGTAGTATTATAATATACTCGTACCCATATAAGACAAAATTGGGTAGAGACAACTAGATAATCTAATAATACAAAACAAGTTAAGCTTGAGTTTGGGGAAACTCCAGCTCAATAAATTCAACTTGTAGTTTCTCGGTCACATGTGATGACTTCCCCTAGCTTTGTATTGTGTGATGACTTTCCCAAACTATGCGATGGGATCAAGCTGGAAGCATACTCTAGCCTCCATGGCATCCAAGTACATTGATTTGGAATCAGTTTGAGTTTCCTTCTTTATCAGGAGCAACATGGTATTGATCTAGATAGGGCCACCAATGTACTTATGCATATTATGCCTATATACTTTAAGATATTCCTTGGTAGTGATCTGTCTGAACTGATCGAAGTACTCTTCAACCTCCTTCCTGACTTGATTCTTTCATTTGGATTCAATTAGTGAGCCAAATGATGGGATCCTGTGTGATTTCACCATGAAATCCACATTGTTGTACAATCATGCATATGGGGATTGAATGTTGGAAATTAACGAGGTGAGATGTTCGTTATTCTAGATGAGCATCCAAACTTTTGCTTTCTCCAACTCTGCCTGTTACCCTGTTTTCTTTCCCAATTTGGGCGGTGCCCCTTTGTACTGCATTGACCACTCATGCACAATAACAATAACTATTTGTACAACCTTGAGATATTTAAAATGATATTTACACTTCTGCTGCATGTCGTGCAAGCAGAAAACTACTTTATGCACGGTGACAATCTCCTCATAAAGGTTCAACATGGTCTCTCCCAATGCCGATACTTCTCCAAGTATGGGCGCCTTAAGTTCTTCCATATATACTTGTGCGGGAGCTGCGTTTTGGACCTTTGCTCAGAGTTGTTCAACTTCTTGCTTCACAACCTGTAAGTTCTTTGCTAACTGTTTGTTCTCGGCCAAGTTGGTTGCGACAATGACATATGGATTCCTTCTGGTGTCTATCACAATCACCCTTTCTCTGATGATTGTAGGAGATGATAGATCATTTGGAAAATGTTTCTTCCTTTCTTGTACAATATTCTTCTGAAGCTTTTCATTAGTCAGATTGTACGTGTCCATTACTGGACCCATCCTCAAGAGGAAAAATTTCCTCTTCCTTGCTTGGAGATTTCTTTATTATCGGAGGAGGGGGAGAATGAATGGTGACATGTTGAGTGCTTGACATCAGGTCAAAATCTTCGTTTAGCGGCTCTAGTTCCACCTCCATGTCTTGAATCACAATCAAATCTTTAATTTCTTGAGCGAGTTCCTTGTCCTGCAACTGTTCGCTCTCCTCTTCTAATAGCCGATCTTTCTCTTGTTCTTAAACTTGTTTCTGTGTTGCTTCTTCTTCTTCTTCTATTCTCCACCTTTATTCTTCTTATTTCTTTTCTTCTTATTGCTTCTACCTTTCTTCTTCTTCTTTCTTTCTCTTCTTCTCTACTGCTATGGTTCAATATGACTCGATCTTCTTTCATCTTGCAGCTTCGCTCTTCCGTTGGGCTATGTGTAACCTTTCCCTTGACCTTTTTGCGCACTGGGTTGCACCTTTCTGCTGGTATTGCCTCTGGAGTGACTTCCTTCTACGGAGAAACCTGTGATGTTTCGACAAAGCTGAATAGCTTGTGGGACTTGGAGGCATTGTAACAATTCTTGATCTCCTCCTCCTCGGGCCTGTAAAATGTCCCACTTGGCCATTGAAAATGAATCCTTGCAAAATGGTCTTTGCAAAAATTCATAGGATCATATGAATTGAATTCCAAACGATCGAATGCGAATTTATCTATCTCCTCACCTTTAGTGTTTACAAATTTCAAATTCTTGATTTTGTACAACCCGATTTTCAAAGGAAGAGCGGGCCAAGATGCTTTCTTATTCCTGTGCAAAACTGCTGATAACCCTGTGGAAAGATGGTGTTGGGCTTCAAAATGTCATACAAATATCACTCATTACCGTACATTTTCACCTATGCTTCCATTATATCACTCGTTATTCACTACCATGTCACTTCCTTTTTCCTATTATTCACCATTAATGGGTCTCATTTATATCTTCCAAATATTATTTATTTTAAAGCATTTTTGAGAGAAATTCTTGATTAAATATTAGAAAATAATACATTTTACTTTATATATGGAAAGTGGGTTGTTTTTGTGACATGTGTAGTTGCCAAGGAAGCTTCCAAGACACCTTTATGTGGCCTTGAAGGATCAAATTCGAATTTGAGAAGATAAACCTCATGGAGAAGATGATGATCTCATGGATAAGATCA
>APFE030695656.1:287806-302298 GCA_000404065.3 Pinus taeda | reverse complement strand
AAAAAAAAATCCAAACAAACAAAAAATAAGAGAAATAAAAAAATTGTTGTGTTTTGTGACAATTGTTGTTTTGAAGGATTTAAAAAGTGAACATTGGCATGTTGGCATAAAATAAAACTTTGGTGATATGTAAATTGAGAGAATCGTGGAACTGGATGAAATTGCAACAGTTGGTACAAGGGCAAAAAAAATTAAAAAAAACAACAAACAAACAAACAAACACACTTTTCACAAAATTCACGCAGGTTTGAAAATAAAAAATGGAACACTTGGAAACAAATTTTGAGGATCCATTTATCAAACATTTGGAGGATTTTATAAATGATGATTATATTGTTTCGATAGCTTCATGTTGGCATTAAACTCATAATAGCTTTTTGTTAAATACTTTTATATGACATACTAATATGCATAATACAACATATCTTTCTAATGCCAATCTTTTCGCCGAGCATATTTCATCTGATACCAACAGGGAGTATTACTTTTCATGGTTATTTTAAGAAGGGATTGATTTTAATATCATGATTAAGTCACTTTCAACACTTTGATTGTCTTTAATATGTTTTATTTGGTATGAAATTTTTGCGTAAGCATCATGAAGGAACTGGCCATTTCTTCTAGAGCACACTTATGTTTTCTTTGTACCAAGTTTTTTTTACAGGTTACATGATGATCAAGTATTCATTAAGGAGATTACATTGTGCGCACAATTGGTCTTCAAACGACTAAATTCATGAAAAATTCTAAAAACAAATCCATGTCCACAACCATTACTTTGCAACTCCCATTTTGCAAAAGATTTTCCACCAATTGTCAATCCATAAAGCATACCATTTCCATGTCCATTTTTCACAGCAAGAGTATCTATTCATACACCATGCATTTCCTTACATCCATTCTTTACAAGCATATTGTCATTTTCCATGTCATTATCATTCCCCAACAGTTCCGCAAATAAAATCCTGCTTCTATGGATACCATTGAGTCAAAGTCATAGAGTCTAATTATCCTTGTAAAAACACCTAGAGGCTTGCATGCCTTAATGGCAAGTACTCTTGCCAACGAACAATGGGAGTACATTAATATCCCTTGTTCGTTGGATCTTGTGGTGACTTTATATTAGTGACTTTACCAGCAACCTATTATGTGCCACTACCCAAAACCTCCGATATGCGATATGTATTTCAGACCCAATGGTTCCATTGCAATACGCCTTAATAAAATATCACATCCATCGCAAATCGCAAACCATAAAGTTTATTATGTTTCACCGCCCCAAATCCGCCAATTGCAATATGTGTATTGCGGAACGATCAACCATTACAATAATAGTCAATGAAATATCGCGTCCGCCTATCAAAACATTCATAAAGGGATGTATATCCAAATCCTATGATTGCGATAACATTGCAGACCTGCTGCACCATTATAACATGACTTAATGAAATATCACATCTGCAATAATCACAAGTTTCAAAGGCTTGTCATCACCGGACTGCCGATTGTGATAAGACTTGTGAATCAGACCGCCGATTGCGATAAGACTTGTGAATCCGACCACCGATTGTATAAGACTTGTGAACTTGACTGTCGATTGCGATATTAGCTATGGAATTGACGAATCTATTGATGATGGTTTAATATTATATCATGTCTGTTTCATCAACAATATGAATATCAACCATGTTACATCGGTGATGTTAAGAGTTGCGATTGCGGCACCTCCAAAAGTTGCGATTGCGATTTATGACGTGGATGTGGGACTTCTTTGGGTATGGTATCTCCTATGAAATCTTCTGTAAATAAAACAAATTTATGGGTAATTGAATGAATATCCATAAGTCAACCTCTCCTTCCAAATGAACGTGTCTTTTGAGTATTAGTGAAACTCGTATAAAAACAAGTTAAAACGCATCACTTGTGAGCATCGATCTCTGGCATAAAAACATATCATAAGGAAAGTTCACAAATCGTGAACTTGAAGAAACAGAGGAAGATGAAGGTCGAGAATTCGAATGTCAAGAAAACACAAAAGGTGCAGCAAAAGCTGAAGCCGAGAGAAGAAGGAAACTGAAGACAGAGCGGCAGGATAATATTTTGACATGTTTCATCAAGACATCGACTTGTTACAAAGACTACAAAGACAATTTTTTTGCAAATAAGTTCTTGGAAGCAGTAGAATACAATCAAACATTTCTTGACAGAGTAAATCTATAGGGTCAGAGCCCTTGGGGTTGGTGCCTCAAAATTGGAAGGATTGGTGTCTGTGGAGTTGGTGCTCCTAAATTCAAGGTTGGTGCCTTAGTAAGACAGGGTGAGAGCCCTAAAGGTTGGAGCCTCATCAAAGTCCAAGTTGGTGCTTGGAAAAACTCATCATATATTGTATTCAATCTTTTTCTATATTTAATAAAATCATTTCTTTGATTAAAATTGTAAAGAATCTAAACTGGTAATAATAACAATTGAAAATAAATATTGATTCACCTCCCCCTTTCAGTATTTCCAACAATTGGTATCAGAACCAAGTTCTTCAGAATCAACCTAATAGTTAGCAGAAGGATTCTTAAGTTACAATGAAGAATCAAGAAATGACAGCAGGAAGGCTTCCCTTGTTCGATGGTACTAATTTTGGTTTTTGGAAAAAGAGAATGCATTACTACTTAATGTACCTTGGACTTGAAGTTTGGAATGTTGTTCTAAATGGTACAATTCCCCTCCCACTCTTCCTACTGATCAAGGTGAAAGGAAAGCATACATTGCCAATTCAAATGATCTAAATTCCATTACCAGTGGAATAACTGATTTTGAGTTTATGAAAGTCTTGAATTGTGACTTGACCAAAGAAGTATGGGATAAGTTGGTTATCTTAAATGACGGGGACTCCAAGGTTAAGAAGGAAAATCTTCAAACTCATAGGAGGTAGTTCGAAAGTCTGAAAATTGATGATGAAGAAGATATTGCATCATACTTCCTCCGAGTAGCTGAAGTAGTCATCTGTCTTAAAGGATAGGGAGAAAATATTAAAGAAAGCATTGTTTTTCAAAAGGAATTAAGATCTCTCCCAGATAGATTTGACTCCAAAATAAGTGCTATCGAAGAAATGAAGGAACTAGACACTCTCAACATGGATGAACTTCATGGAATCCTCACTACCTATGAGATGAGAAAAGGAATCCCAAGTTCCAAAGATGCAACATTCAAGGCCTAAAAATAAAAAAAAGGGAAAATGATGGAATACTAGCAGTGGTGACTCTGATGTTGAACCCTAATTGGCACAATTTGTATGAAGACTAAATAAAGGATCCAAGCTAAAAGGTAAGAATCCTATTATTTGTTTAAAAAAAAAAGAATAGGTCCTTGCACTGCAAAATGTCTTCATAAGCATGATAGTGATAATGAGGAAGGAAGGATATAAAAAAAGAAGGGATTTACTAAGAAGAATTTCCTCTCTAAACAAGATGAATATGACGAGGACGAATATGTGGTCATCAAGAAGAAACCATCCAAAGATATCTTCCATCACAAAGAAAGTAATGATGAATCAAATGAAGAGAATGACTATGATGGAAGAAAGGAAGTACTATTTATGGCATTCACTGAAGATGATGAACCAAGACAGGAAAACAAAGAAGATACAAGTGAGTTATTGATAAGAACCATTGAAGAAAATGAGGAGTTACGAAAGAAGGTTATCTCTCTTAAAATGGACAAAGAGGAAGCTAAAATAAGGGAGGACAATATATGTGAAAGACATGAAGCTGAAATAGTATCTCTCAAAAAGGAAATGGAACAAATCAAAATAATTTGGAAAAGTTCTCAAACACTTGATCACATTCTCAACACTCAGAAATCTCAAAGTGACAAGTCCGGGATCAATTTTTCATCAAGTGCTAAGGATAATACAAGAAGCTATGCCGACATACTTTGCAGTAATCCAAAAGAAGAAAAATCATCTCATCAAAGGCTCGACTCAAATCCAAAGAATGAAGAAAGAGAAACTCCAAGGAAGAAGGTTTATTCATATCATGGCTACTATAATAGGTACCAAACTATCTTTCTTGGACACTTCTATTATTGTATAAAATTTGGTCATAAAGCTATACATTGCATGGCTCGTAAGAATGAAGCACCAAGATTGAAAAATCAGACAAACAAACCATGTAGTCTCAAAGGGCAAGGACAAATCAAGACTTTCAATGCGTTTGATCCTTTGGCCAAATTTGATCCAATTTTCTCATTATGTAATGATAATGGACATAATGAAAAAAATTTCCCCCTCAAAAGTAGAGAAGCAAAATATGAAAATCCCAATATGGATAGATGCGGTCTAGCTTTGTGTTCTCATAGTGAGGAAAATCTTTGGTTTGTGGATAGTGGGTGCTCTAGGCATATGACAGGTGACAAAAGGAAGTTTGTCTCATTAAATAAAAAGGAAAGAAATGTATCCTTTGGGAGTGGATCTGGCTAAATTGCTGGAAAAGGAACCATTACCCTTATTAATGGAAAAGGAAAGGCTCAAAATGATTTATTGGTAGATGGGCTCAAACACAATCTCTTGAGTGTTAGCCAAATCTGTGATAAAGGACATAATGTTGTCTTCAACACTAAAAATTGTGAAATAAGGAACTCTTCCTCAGGAGAAATTGTGGCGAAAGGAGTTAGAACATCAGATAACATCTACATTCTAAACAAAACTCAAGAAGATAAATGTTATCTAAGTCAAACAAGTGAAAGCTCATTGTGGCAGAAACGACTGGGGCATACAAGTTTTGATAACTTGATCAATATCAGCAAAATCAATGCAGTAAGGGACATTCCAAAGATGTCCAAACCAGATCAAGTTGTATGTGGCCCATGTCAACACGGCAAGCAAACTAGAACCAGCTACAAGACTAATGAGTTCTCCACATCAAAACCTCTAGAGATCATTCATGCAGATTTATGTGGGCTAACCAAAACTCCAACACTCCAAGGAGAAATGTATTTTTCTTTATTTGTTGATGACTATACTAGAATGATGTGGGTATATTTCATAAAATGTAAATATGAAGTATTTGGATGTTTTAAGAATCTTAAATCTCTTGTAGAAAATGAAAAGGATTCCAAAATTAAATGTCTTAGAACAGATAGAGGAGGAGAATTCACATCAAAATAATTTGATGAATTCTGTAAATAAAATGGAATCGAAAGAGAGCTCTCCACTGCTAGAACACCTAAGAAAAATTGGGTAGTTGAAAGGAGAAACCGAATTGTTCAATAAATGGCCAGAACTATGTTACTAGCAGCTGACTTGCAGCCAAAATTTTGGAAGGAAGCAATTGAGACAACAATCTATACCTTGAATCGAACTCAATTAAGACCAAATAATGAGAAGACTCATGAATTATGGAAAGGAAGACCTGCTTCAGTAAAATACTTCAGAATTTTTGGAAGCAAATGCTTCATAAAGATCAATGATGACTCACTAAGAAAATTTGACTCTCAGGTTGGCAAAGGAATATTTCTTGAATATTCTACCTGAAGGAAAGCTTACAATTGCTACAATAATCAACTAAGGAAAATAGTGGTAAGTATTGATGTGAATATTGATGAAGAGCTTCAAGAAAAGAAAATTGAAGATCATGAAGTTGACCCCTTTATTGAAGAAAGCGAAGAAGAACCCGAAAAGGAAGAAAAAGATCAAGAAAAAGAAAAAGAATCATCTCAAACTCCTTTAAAAGTGAAATTCCTCAAAAGAATCACCCGGAATAGCAGATCATTGGCAATGTAGATGAAGGAATACAAACCCGAAGAGGAATGACAAATACACCAAAGAAAAATGATGTTTCTCTCCTATCTATGATAGAACCAAAAAATTTTACTTAAGCAAGTAAGGATCCTCATTGGGTGGAAGCCATGGAAGAAGAAATGTCTCAAATCGAGAAAAATGAGACATGTGAGTTGGTACCTCATCCAAAGGATAAAAATATAATTGGAACTAAGTGGGTGTTCAAAAACAAAATGAATGAAGATGGACAAATCATCAGAAATAATGCAAGACTTGTCTGTGAAGGTTATTCACAAATTGAAGGAATTGATTTTGAAGAAACCTTTGCACCAATAGCTCGTATGGAAGCTATAAGAATGTTCTTGGAATTTGCACACTCAAATGATTCTATCAAAGTCTATCAAATGGACGTAAAATCAACATTTCTGAATGGGGGACTCAAGGAAGAATTCTACATGGAGCAACCAAAAGGTTTTGATCTAGCAGAAGGAAAAGACTTTGTATGTAAGTTGAAAAAGGCATTATACGGTTTGAAACAAGCTCCTAGAGCATGGTACGCAAGATTGGATCACTATCTACAACAACAAAACTTCAAAAAGGAGGTGGCAGGAAGTAATCTCTACATGAAGATGGATGAGGATAAATTACTAATCACCCTTGTTTAGGTTGATGATCTGATTTTTACTAGAAATAATGATGAAATGACCCATGAGTTTGCTCAAAATATGTCAAAAGAATTCGAAATGTCAATGATTGGTGAGCTATCCTACTTCCTTGGACTACAAGTATCGCAAACCACAACAAGCATGTTTATCTCTCAAACAAAATATCTCAAAGATATGCTTAAAAGATATGGAATGGAAGAATGTGCACCCATGAGCACACCAATGACCACAAACTGCAAATTAAGCAAAGATGATGAATCCCCCCCAGTAGATGCATCTCTTTACAGGTCAATAATTGAAGCTCTCTTATACTTAACTGCTACAAGACTCGACATAATGCAAGCAGTGGGAATGGTGGGAATATTTCAATCAGATCCTAAGCAATCCCACATGTTGGTTGTGAAAATAATTCTCAGATACTTGAAAGGAACCCCTAACTTTGGTCTTTGGTATCCCAAAAGCAAAAATACTATAGTGACAACTTATACATAAGCTGATTGGGCTAGAAGCATGGATGATCGTAAAAGCACCAGTGGAAACACATTTTTTATGGGAGATTGCCTGGTAGCTTGGCTCAACAGAAAAAATCATCTATATCTCTCTCTACAGCTGAAGCCAAATATATAGCAGCAGATGACTGTTGTACACAAATACTATGGATGAAGGAAGCTTTGAAGGATGTCAACATAGAAACTAAACAATTAATCACCATCTATTGTGATAACATAAGTGCTATCAGTCTCAATAAAAATCCAGTAATGCAATAAAAAACCAAACATATATCAATCAAGTATCATTTTCTCCATGAACATGTGGTTGAACAAAACAACAAGTTGGAATATATTAATACCAAGGAATAGATTGCAGATATTTTCACCAAACCTCTTCCTCGAGAAGCATTTGAACATCTCCATCAAAAGATGGGGGTTATTGCTTTAGCATCACACTAAAATGATCCTTAAGATGCTATATGACAGGGGGAGTAGTTTGACAGGGGGAGCAGTTCGATAGGGGGATTCCTTGTGCACTCCTTTGCCATTGATGTGAAAGGGGGAGAGAAGAAGAATATTGCCACCAATGAAAAAGGGGGAGATTGTTGGTCTAGATTGTCATTGATGTCAATATGGAAATATTCTGGGATAGCAAATGATGATGTGAAGCCAAGGAGAAGAAGACCCATGAAGCAACAAGAGTAAGAAGCCAAGGAGGAAAGCCATTAGGGAAGCCATTAGAAAGACATTGGAAGAAGAGTTATCGAAAGAACGAAATAATGAAGAGAAGCCATAGAAGAGAGAACCCAAAAATAAGGGTTGGAAGGAAAGTACTAAGAAACAAAGAGGAACATGCAACGGTGGAGCATTAACAGTGTTAACAAAGGAGTTAAGTGGAGGGAGTATTAAACCATGTAATAAAACACATCGACGACTTTATATTGGTGACTTTACCAACAGTCTTTTATGTGCTACTACCCAAAACCTCTGATATACAATATGTATTGCGGGCTCGAGGGTTCCACTACATTACACCTTAATACAATATCACATCCATCACAATCACAAACCATAAAGTTTATTATGTTTCACTGCCCCAAATCCTTTAATTACGATATGTGTATTGTGGACTTGCCGACCATTACAATACTTCTCAATGAAATATCACATCTGCCTATCAAAACGTTCATAAAGGGATGTTTATCCAAATCCTTCGATTGCAATAACATTGCGGACCTGCTGCACCATTATAGCATGATTTAATGAAATATCACATCCGCAATAATCGCAGGTTTCAAAGGGTTGTCAAAACCGGACCACTGATTGCGATAAGACTTGTGAACCCGACTGCCAATTGCTATATTAGCTGTGGACGTGACAAATCTATTGACGATGGTTTAATATTATATCACGTTCATTTCATTAGCAATATGAATATCAACCATGTTACATCGGTGATGTTAAGAGTTGCGATTGCGGGACGTCCAAAAGTTACGATTGCGAATGATGACATGGGTGTGGGACCTCTTTGGGTATGGTCTCTCCTATGAAATATTCCGTAAATAAAACAAGTTTATGAGTAATTGAATGAATATCCATAAATCAACCTCTCCTTCCAAATGAACGTGTCTTTTGAGTATTGGTGAAACTAGTATAAAAACGAGTTAAAACACTTCACTTCTGAGCATGGATCTCAGGCATAAAAACATAGCATAAGGAAAGTTCACAGCTCGTGAACTTGAAGAAACAAAGGAAGACGAAGGTCAAGAAAACGTAGAAGGTGTAGTAGATGCCGAAGGTTGAGTGAAGAAGGAAACTGAAGATAGAGTGGCAGGATAGTATTTTGACTTGTTTCATCAAGAAAGAATCAGACCCCGAAGTGAAGCCATAACACAAACATCAACCTGTTACAAAGACTACAAAGACAATTTTTTTTTGAAAGAAGTTCTTGGAAGCAGTAGAATACAATCAAACATTTCTTGGCTGAGTAAATCTATAGGGTCTGAGCCCTTGGGGTTGGTGCCTCAAAATTGGAAGGATTGGTGTCTTTGGAGTTGGTGCTCCTAAATTCAAGGTTGGTGCCTTGGTAAGATAGGGTCAGAGCCCTAGAGGTTGGAGCCTCATCAAAGTCCAAGTTGGTGCTTGGAAAAACTCATCAGATATTGTATTCAATATTTTTCTATTTTTAATAAAACATTTCTTTGTTTAAAATTGTAAAGAATCTATATTGGTAATAATAACAATTGAAAATACACATCCCACCAGTATTTCCAACAGGTTCTCCTCCCACCTAAACAATATCAACCTCATGTTGATTCTAAAGTTGAGTCTTTGCCTTCTTCACTTGTTCGGTCTTCTTCCTCTTCGTCTGGTGAAAGAATGCAAGCTAGTAATAGGTGGATAAGAAGAAGAAGAAAATGAAGATTAAGAAGAAGAAAAATAAGCAAGGGGGAAACCAAGAAACCATTGCTACAAATGCGACTAATGTGGAGGAACTTTCCATCAACCATGCAAAGTGAAATTCCCTTGCATGATTTGTGAGGGTGACCACCTTCTTAGAGTTTGTCTTGGTATTCCCAAGGTATTATAAGTGTGGTCTTTAGGCTCGCATTGACCTTGGTCATCAACCTCTGGAGTTCATGTTGGTGATAAATCGTCAACTAGTGATCGTAAGGTCCATGGGAAAAAGGGTAAAGTCGAATTTCCCTGTAGGTTATGTGAAGGGAATCATTCTATTCACATTTTTCATTATATGGATGAAGCCTAAAAAGTGTTGGACAACCTTACAACTTCTCAACCTCGTCTTCTGATTGGTTATCAGAAGCTTTCCCTTGATCCTCCACTAGTTGATCAAGTGATTGACCAGGATTCACCTCTAGTCAATCCCACTCTCTCTAAATGTGAATCCCATGAGCCTGTTCCCGACCAACCATTGGTTGAGAAAATGGTTGAATCGATTCCACCTTCAGTTGATTGTACCTTCCCGTAGAGAGTCAACTTCATCCCGCTTAGGTTCTTCTTGTTTCTTCAGATTCCAATGAATTGGGGGGAAATCCTCTCGTTCCTACGGTACTGGGGGGAAATCCTCCTGTTCCCATAACGCATGAGGGGAGTTCTCCCATTACCATGTCACCCCCTCCAAGTAGTATGGTCACTTCCTTTGATTGGAGTTGACTGGAAGGATATCGTCTTCCATCTTACGTGCCCTTTCATATCACAATACAAGCTTATAATATACCCATACCTGGAACAATCATAGATGAAGGCACATCTTTTAGTATTCCATCCTCAACTACTTGGCAAGCTTTAGGTTCTCCGCAACTTATGCCCATTACCTAGAATTTGTTGGCTTTTAATATAGGAACCAATCAATCGTTAAGGATCCTTCCTAATCTGCCTATTACTTTGGGAGGAAAGAACATCTATATCGATGTGATGGTTGTCCAAGACCCTTTGGATTTTAATTTACTCCTAGACCATGACTATGTTTATGTCATGGGAGCTCTTGTCTCTTCTGTCTTTCATGTCATATGTTTCCCGCATGAAGGAAGAATTGTGGCCATTGATCAGATTTCATTCATTGGTCCTAATTTGACTCCTAGTCAACCATCTTCCCTAAATGGTACTTGTATGCAAGTGGTATCACCCTCGCCACAGGTTAATTATGTGGCCCCCTGTTCCATGCCCGCATCTGCTGATGATCTAGTTATTGATATAATGAATCATGTACTGGGGGCATTGGACCCTGATATTTCCATTAGATCCCTTGATATGTATCCCTTCCATAGCGTTGTTCTCCCATCTGATGAGAACCTCTTGGAAGCCATGGCCTCTTATGGGTTGTGATCAAGTATATGGAGCATAGTTCCTTTCCTTGTGTCAAGCTCCTTAAAAAATGAATTAAGGTGTAAGAGCAGAGTTCCTTGTCTTGTGTCAAGATCCTTAAAAAATGAAACAAGGTGTTAGAGCAGAGTTCCTTGTCTTGTGTCAAGCTCCTTAAAAAATGAAACAAGGTGTCGGAGAAGAGTTCCTTGTCTTGTGTCAAGCTCCTTAAAAAATTAAACAAGGTGTTGGAGCAGAGTTACTTTACTTGTGTCAAGTTCGTTAAAAAATGAAACAAGGTGTCATGAGCATGGTTCTTTTCCCGTGTCAAGCTCATTAAAAAATGAAACAAATCCCCTTTCAGTTCAAGTCTTTGACGAGATCTCGTAAATTCCCTGTCAAGACTTTCACTTGATCTCGCAAACAAAACTTCATTCCATCCACCTGTTAGTAACCAATAGTCTAATTAGGTGATTGAAATGAAGCTTGGGGGCCATGTACCTCGAATTGAGTCATTATGTTGGGGCATGCGAACCCATCTCAGGCATAGTTTTTCTTTGTTTCAAACTTGTGTAAAAATGAAACCAATCTCAAGCATAGTTTTTCTTTGTTTCAAGCTTGTGTAAAAATGAAATTAATCTCAAGCATAGTTTGTCTCTGTTTAAAGCTTGTGTAAAAATGAAACCAATTCCAAGCATTGTTTTTTCTCATGTTTCAAGTGTGTGAAAAAATGAAATCATCTTCAAGCATAGTTTGTCTTAGTTTCAAGCTTGTGTAAAAATGAAACCATTTCCATTTTACCTCTTGTGATTTCCCTTTTTATGAGCATGCTTTTGCTAGATGAGCCTTTTTTTCATTCCATTGTCACCATCTCTTTGGCTGATCATACACTTTCACTTGGTTGTTTTACCCTTTTAGCCAACCTCTTGACATGCACATGTTTTGAGCAGTTCCATCATGCACCGAAACCAATTGCTATCTTTTATACCACTCATTCCTCCATGAGGAGTCCTATTTTAGCTCTTTTCAGACTTTCAAATTATGAAAATATTGTCGAGCACTCGTCTTTTCGAAATCATACAAGTAAATGAAAAGGTGTCTACTTAGTATAATTTTAACCCTTTTACAGACTGAGATGGACTAGCTATGAAAAATGAATACCTTAGTCAAACATGGCTAAGAGGTTCTCTTGAATATTGTTGTTGGGCACAAGATCCCCCAAGGGTAGTTTTGGGGCTAAAAGCCCATATTTTGTAATCCAAGTGTAAATACTCCACATTTTGTGGCCACGGAGCGCTTATGTGTTAAAGAGTCATAGGGTTGTCCGCCTTTATTTTGGAAATGTCATTTCAGTTGTAGAAGATCTACCCATGGTCCACGGACCATGGGATTGTATAAAAAGAGCTAAGATCTAAGAAGATAAAAAGACATGGAACATGTAAGAAAGTCATATCTTTAGAGCAAGAAGTCTAAGTTTGGGTCGTAGCGTAGGTAGAGGCTCTGCAACTGAGTGTGCAGAGGCCTAGGGTAGAAGTTCGCAGCTGAGTGCAGAGATCCTTGCAGCTGAGTGGGCGGGGCGGGTCAAGTCTTTAATTGTCCGGAATTATCAATAAAGAGAAGTATTCTACAATTTTTGTGTCTTTATTTCTTATTTATGCATCTTGTTATGTTGGGTATTAATTTCACTTATAATGCTTATATGATGCACACATGTATGTAAATGTGTTGGTTAAGTGAACGCAAGTAAGAACATCTGTTTACGTGAAGCTAACTAAGTTCGATTAATAAGATAAGTAAGACACTTAGCCTAGTTTGGGAGATATCACAATTCACTACCCGAGTAGTGCGAAAGTCCCTGAGCCACAGGTTAGGGCTGCGCGAAAGCCAATTTTCACTTTCACGAAGGTACTGAAGGGTGGAACAGAGGGCTAATCAACCCGCACGAAGGTAGGTATAGACAGAAAAAACTGACATCACAACCATCTCAAGGGTGTGGAAACTTGGTTCCAGCATCCCCCCATATTGCTTCGGGTGATACTTCGGTCTGTGCTCCGCAGGTTGACGCCGAAAGGGCCAGTAGTGTAAGGATTTGTTTGGCTAACTAACACTAAACTTGGGTCAGGCCCCCTCAAGCCAACAAATGGTTCCATTGTCGAGACCGAAATTTGCATAAGAGATGTGTGCTGTTGTATCACTGTGTTGATGTCTCTAAAATCGTAGCACTAACATTGGGGGATAACCACCTGGTCCAGACCTTAGTACAACTCCTTTTACATTTGGGATGGTGGTTTCGAATGGATATTATGGGACGAGTTTCCCAATAATGTGTGGTTTAGTGAATGAGTGTTTTAAAATGTATATTGAAGATGGTAGATGGTTTAATTTATGACTTTAAAATATACAAATATACCTATATAACTCGGGTAATCTTATAACAATGAGATTTTTGATAATTCCTAGCAGACAAACAATCATATAGATGATTTACTTATCCATAGAAAGATGCATTTAAATAATGATTACTTTGTTTAAGAAATTAAACAAAGTAATTATAAAAACATATTGCATGACATAGTAATATTTATCGCTGATATATATCTCTAATGTAACAATTCTAAATCGTTCAGAAGTGACTCAATATAAATTGATTGAAGTGTGTGAATACATCAACAATAGCAAATTAAATGAAATGCTAATTAAATCAAGACAAAAAGAACAGTGATAGAAATACTGCATGCATTTGAGTCTTGATATGTAAATAACATTCTGGTTCCACCTCTTTATTCCAGAAACTTCCAAGAGTACAAAAATGTAGGTCTTGAAAAAGTTATTTCACAAAAATATGAAACCTTGACCCAGTGATCATAAAAAAATAAATTTAGAAGTGTAGAAGTGCAACTTCTCAAGTCTAGTTTTTGTACAAATTGAGGACCCTCTCTTCAATAACATGAAAGGGTTTATATAATAGAATTAAAACAAACTATCAACAAAAATCGCTTAGAGTTGTTGGAACTGTAAACATTAAAATTTGGGATTTGAATTGTAAAAATAGTAGTGCGATTGCCTTTGAAAAGATTCATTGTATCTATTTCTTCCTGTATCTGCAACTGACAAATTGAGAGCATGTTTTGAATTTCTGGAGGATGACTCATCCTAGAGTGTAGTTGTCCCGTGTACGTAGCATCTGAAAGCTCGGGCACCATATGATCAGTAAGATCGGCAAGGAATTTGATGGTCATCTGTTGGCTGTGCGGCTTGACCAAAAAGGACCAATATGCATCCCAAGTAAGGCTTTGTACTTTGCTGAGTTGTTCATCTTTGGTGGCCAAATCCCGCTTCCATTGATTTTCTAACAGTTTCGCTTTTGGAAGCTTTCTTGGGGAACAATCATAAATCAAATTGGCTCCATATAAATTATCATTTACCAGCTCAATCACATTGTTCATTATAGCTCTGGCCCTGGAATTAGCCCTTTCTGCCTTTATCAACTGTGTTTCCCATTTCGAAAACAATATTTCTTTATGCGACTCTTGAATTTTCGGTAGGTTAGCAACTTTGCCTTCCACTGTGCTTTGCCAGGAGAGGAAATTTGTGACCTTGTCATATGCGTCCTCAAATTCTAATCTGGTATTAACTGCCTGTTCGATCAACGATGTAGTTATGATGCATAATGGGTCGATAAGAGATATATTATGGCAAAGTAGATTGAGCTGTTGCGATAAGGCCTTATTTGCTTCTAGGGCT
>APFE030695656.1:269786-287089 GCA_000404065.3 Pinus taeda | reverse complement strand
TGATCAAACTGCTCCCATTCTCTAATCAAGATGGGTTCAATATTAACATCTATGCTAAGGGGTTCACTGAATTTTTCAATTGTTTCCCCTTCCCTGGAATTCTCTTCAATAGTTTGTTCCCCGTTGTGCTTTGCTTGCTAAATAGTAGGGGTAGTATTCAATAAATCTAGAGGTAATGCTTGTAGCCTCCGTGCCCTGTATTCCATGAATTTATTCATCTTTTTAGCTCCCAATTTGAATCTTTCCAGATGAGTTACTTGTGAGAATAACTCTGTTGAAGCGAATAAATCATCAAACTCATCCTCTTCATGTATAAATTTACTAATTTTCACCTGATTGGTGAAATTGTAAGCGACCTTATTTGGATCATACTGTCTTTTAGGAATCACTGCTAGACTCAGATCCTTAGTTTTCTCTGCTTCTTTGTTAGCATGTTTAAAACCATGCAATGTGTAAGTTCCACAACAGAGGGGAAATGAAGGCCACACTTGTTTTTTAGAGTCTTTAAGGTTTCTAGTCATCCCCTTTTCCACTATCTGGTATGTTGTTTCCCTAGCTAACAACTTATTTGGAATATAGAGTGGAAGGACATGAGGGTTTGTAATACTGCCAAAAACCCTAATATGGGTGAAATTTTCCTCCCCGAACCATCTGCCGATTGAAGTTAAATCAATGCTAGCCTTGTCAGATACCCGAGGAGCAGGTTTCTTAAAAATGGCTTGATGAACAGGTAAAATAAAACCATGACAAATTCTGTATATATGATTCTTGTAGTTAGTTTTCCATAAATACTTATGATAAATATGAATGGGGGTTGGATCTTGAACATTCCATTTCCAACCTAGAATGGGAAAGTCAGAATTAAAATAGATTGTCTCCATTATGTAGGCGCTCATATAAAATGGGGGCACGACTCGGGTGGTGAAAATCCTATTCCTTCTATAATCTAATATTTGACTGGCCATTTTATTTGATAGAATGGTTGCCCAATCCATAATAAAGGAGTTGATTGCTGCTTCTATTAATGGAACCATTTCTATAGAAAACCTAATAGAATCGGGGCTTCCAAAGAGCCTACATACCATTGCAGTAGCATAACAATACGAAGATGCTAAGGAGTCCACAGAGTACATACCAAAGGATTTGTGTTTATGCTTGTTTGGAAAATGTCTCCACTATTTGATAGGGTCTGACTCTATGTCATTCTCCTTAGCAAAAGCTTCGAGAAATGCCTTGTTGTAGTGCCACTGGGGATCTGGGAAATGATACATCTTTTTGACATCTTTAGGCTTGAATGTCCCAAACATCCTCCCATCGGCTATGAAGAAAGTTCTATCTATTATATTAATACTTCCGATTACCCATCTCACTAGATCATTATATGGTAAAACTTTGGCTCGGGCTGCTATTTTATGGAGGAAGGAGCTGGCCAAATCATTGAGCGTGCTTTTTGTTCAATCAGTTCCATCAACTATTGCTTCTTCTTCTATCTCCATTGGATTTTCTGCTTCGAGTAAAGCATATATGCCTTCCCACGAGATTTTACCAAGGCCTAGACAGGTAGTATCTGCAATTACCACCAATTTTGCTGGTGCTTCTTCCACCATAACGGGGGCCTTTGCCTTTCAACATTTCTTAGACATCTTGCCTGATTGTGTGATTCTCAGTTAGCTCTGCAAAATGAGAAAGAGGAGCGTAACAATAAAAAAACTTGAGAAGAGATAATACAAATTACAGACCAAACACAGTTAAGCGCATTAGATGCATGAGATGTTATATTTTAATTAGCTATCATAGATGAAATCTTCAAAGGACTTACCCATAGCTACTCCTTAATGTTTTACTATAACTTCGAACGTGAAACTTTAATGCTGAAACCATATGTCGCGTCGCAAGTCTTGTAACGGTCTTTTTTAGAATAGGTGCCGTGACTCTGCGATTTGCAATCAACGATTGTATTATTTTAATATTTGTGTAATAATTGTGTATCACAAATTGAGAGTTACAAGCACTACACTCAAAAGGTTTGTTTCATAGTTGCGATTGCGATGAGCGCTGAGCTGGCATGGGGAGACAACGGGTTTCAATCTTGGAAAATCACATTATTTCTTTATAATAAATTTATCCCTTTACCACATGTATTCGTAGTATTTATCACTTTGCTTTTATCGAGAGTGCAACATGCGATAATTAAATTGCATCGCGATTCTTCAATGCAGTATATTGGATGCTTCCTTATGAATCGGCAATATGCGATTGCGATAGCCTCATCGCATCGCAAGTTTTCAATGGAGTGTTTGGATGTTTCCCTATGAATCAGCAATATGCGATTGCGATAGCCTCATCACATTGCAAGTTTTCAATGCCGCTTTAAGTCATTCCATGGGATTAATGATGTGCGAGGCGCGATAGTTACGTCATATTGTGTTTTTTATAAATGGCTTATTTTGATTAAAACTTTGCAATGAGGGCTTTGATATGACTCTGATCGCATCACAAGCTCTCCATGGATGTTCACGGGTTCTAAAGAAATGCGATTTATGATGAGTGGTCCTAAATACTTTAAAAGCAATTTCCATATGACTTTTATGGAAAATTTATTTTACTCAAAAGTTTATTGCTTTTGTTTATATTCTAAAGGGGACCCATTTTATTTAGCATTTTAAGCTAAGATTAAAATTAAAATGGGGGGGGGGGGTTGTTATAGCACAAAATGGCGAATCACTCGAAAACAAGGATTCTTCAAAAAATAATGAAATTTCTAAAACTTTCTTATGTAGAATCAATTGAGGAAAAAGAAAACTATCTAAGAATTGGTTAGATAAAACTTTACTCTGAAATAAAAATATATGAATTTTGCAAATTCTTGTACAAACCCTTATGATAAAATAAAAACATTTATTGGTTTCTTCAAGCTTTGATTGGTTGTTAAAGATAAAGTAGGGTTCTTCCAACTTAGCTTTTTATATTTACTCTTTCGTCACAGGTAGTGCCTCTACTGCCAACAAACATCTATAGTCTCGACAGGGTTACCTTTTAACCATCAGTCATTCATTGTCCCATCCATCTAAGAGTGTAACTTTTTTGAAAGATAAATCCAAAAGATACATCTACATGTATTTTTTGTTTTTTACTTTTTCATTTTTTGGATAAAAGCCATTGTCTTGGTTTGGGAGCCAGATGATGATAATTCCATTTTCTAGTTGTAATTGGACTAAACAAGCTGGCTCATAATGTGACCCCTTGTTTTATGATTATAAGCCATTACCCTATTTTGATATGTAGTTTTGGTAATGTCAGTTTAATAAGTTCCCTATGATCATGGTAAGCAGGCTCGTCATGAGACCTCTTATCTTTTAAATAAGATATATTTTAGAATTACACTCTAAAAAATCATAAACCTAGTGGATGGGGTGAATGACTTACTCCTTAAGATTTTGTGGATGAAAATTTTAGAGTTGTGGATGCTTAGCTAAAGAAAGTCTTTACATTTTTGTAAATAACCTTTCTTAACTTTATAAAACTTCAAAATGATTTACTGCATTTTCTAGGTTTGGAAGATTTGACAAATTTAAAGAGGTTCTCAGAGTTTCATGTTTTATCTAATTTCCAAAACTGTAATCATTTCTTGAAAGGTTTTATTTTTTGAAAGCAAGTATTCTCAATATTCTTTCAAAGATATTTTCAATAGTGAAAAGCCAATGGTAGACTATTTACAACATTATTTCCTAAAAGAAACTAGCTTGCATAAAAAATATGTACAGGTAAGAAGGGGTTAGCTCCTTAGGAAAATAATTTCTTTAAGATAAGCCCATTCACAGGAAGAGAATCTCTCTTTCCTGATAAGTCTTGTAGTAGGAACGTTGATGAGCCTATCTTTTCACTGATCTGAAACGGTCCAAACCACATCTTTTGAAATTTGGTATGCTTACCTTTATATTCATGTGCTTTGTCCCATTTCAAAATGAGATCACCAATCTTTAATGTTTTTGATCCTGCAAAACTTACATCGAAAGAAGATTTAATGATTTGCTGATGTTTAGCATGAGTAATTTTGGCCTTTTCTCTTTCCTCATCCAATTTAAGGATTTGATCAAACCTCAATTGAATAGACGAAGAAGGGATTTCTTCAATAAATTGTACTAGGGCTAGAGATGGGAGTGCTAAATTTGGTGGTATTACAGATTCTTTCCCATACACCAAGTTAAAAGGCGAAGTACCTATTGAGGTCTTTTGAGTTATGCGATATGCCCATAATGCAAATATTAAAGATTTATGCCAATTCTTTTGATTTTGATCAACAGTTCTTTTAATAATCTTAATGAGATTCTTGTTAGTTGACTCTGCTAAGCCATTTCCTCAAGGATAGTAATTTTCAGAGTATTTTAACTTAAAACCTATCTTAAGAGAAAATTCAACTATAATATTCCCAAAAAAATAAGATGCATTATAAAAAATAAGCGCGTTATGTAAACCAAACCTTGTAATCATGAACTGATCAATAAATTCAATAACTGCATAAGAATTGGCTACCTTTAGTGGAATTGCTTCTACCCACTTTGTGAAGTAGTCTGTGGCCGTGAGGATGTATCTGTGTTGCTTGGAAGAATGTGGAACAATCTCTCCTATAATAACCCCCATTGTTCAAATGGTTGCTCAATATTTACTGGTTGTAAAGGAAGGATTAGTTTCCTTTGTCATCCACTAGCAGTTTGGCATATCTTGCATTTCCTTACGTAGTCATTGGCATCTTTAAACAAAGTCGACCAATAATATCCAACATGTAGTATTTAGTGAGCTGTAGTGTCTCCTCTAAATGTCCACCTGCTGGGCCATCATGCAATTCCTGCAAAACCATTTGTGCTTCAGTTTTTTCTAGGCATCTTAATAAAATTGAACCATAATTTCTCCTGAATAACACATTATCAATGATTTCGAAGTGTTTGGCTTTTAATCTTAAGGCACATTTGTTTTTGTAATTGAATTCAGGGGGAGCATATCCATTTTCCAAGTAAAAGATCAGATCAACATATTGAGATTCCGAATTAGTGATACTTATCTTGTTTACTTGTGCAATATTATTTGAATTTTCATGGTCTGGAATACTGGAAGCTCTTGCCAATAACCTACAAAAACCTTGCCCTCTAACAATTTTCGTTGGTTTAATATAAATATCATACTCTTGTAAAGCTATTACCCAGTTAGCTCTCTTCTCTCCTACTTCCATTTGAACTAGCAATTGTCTCACTGCAGAGAATGGGACTATCACTTTAGTATGTGTTTTTAGGAGAAATGGTCTAAAGTTTTTGATAGATTTAAATACAGCGAAAGCTTGTTTTTCAACTTCGGAATAGTTGAGCTCAACAACTTGCAAATTAGAACTAAGAAATATATGGGTGCTTCTACTTGCTAGTCATTGATCTGTGTTAAAACAACAACCTAAGATGTTTTAGTGGCTAAAGTATACAAAATAAAATGACTAGAAAAATTCAGAGCATTCAATGCAGGAGCATTAATGATTGCTTGTTTCATCGAGTCAAAAGCTTCTTTTTCGTTATGTCCCCATTTAAAGACTAAATTTTTCTTAATCATGGATTGCAAGGGTAAAACTATCTAAGAAAAATTAGGAATAAATCTTTTCAGAAAATTTATCTATCCCAAAAATGATTACATAGATTTCTTGCTATGTGGCAGAGGAATATCAGAAATCTCTTTTATCTTGTCCCGATCAATGTATATGCCATCTTTGGATACAATAAACCCTTAGAGCTTACCTTCATTAAGAGAAAAGAATGATTTCTTTGGATTTAAATAAATCCCATATTTTTTACAATGTTCAAAGATCTATTTTAAAACATGCAGATGATTGCTTATTTTCTTAGAATACATAGTTATGTCATCTAAGTAAACAACGACTTTCCAATTGATAAAACCTTTGAAGGCTATATCCATGGCTTGTTGGAAAGTGGCTCCATGGTTCGTTGTGAGGGCTGTATGGGAAGCTCAAGATGTTACGGATGATCACATAAAGAAGGCGACATTGGTTAGTGCTCTGCAAGATTGCACACTAACTTGGTATATTAAGTACTCTAACAATAACCCAAATGCTAGAGTAGCAGACATCTAGGGAGCACTAAACAGGGAATTTAGCATGCCTAAATCTGAGGCACAATCAATTGTGGGATTCAAAGAGATCGCGATGCGACCAGGCGAGACACCTTGGGAATTGGATCAAAGATTGAAGTGTCAAATCCACGAAGCCAATATGAATTTGATAGATGGACAACATCGTCAGTGGTTTGTGGCTTTGCTAGTACCCCACTTAAGGAGCGTGCTGTCGCAACAGAAGATACCAACTCAAGTAGAGGCCTTAGAGATTGCTATGAGACTACATGAGACTCCGATGCAAGATCCTAATCTAGGAGTTCAGCAGATCCACGCGCAACTGCAGAATCTATGCCTTGAGATGCAAAGTCTGAAGTAGGACAAGACGGTTCGACTAGAGGTACGCGAGGAGGTATGGTGTTTGAAATGCAAGAGTCAGGGTCATGACAAAGATCACTTCCCAGTCTTTCCAAATTACATTGCAGGAGGAGGACCGATGCCTTTAAGGCTGAAAGCTCAAGTAGGACCTAACACAGGGCCTACATTATGGTGTGTTATCTGTCAAGTAGCCGAAAAACATGCCACATATAACCGTCACTTGCTACAAACGTATGTACAAGCACTACAATAGCTGTTCTGCAACTTTTGTAGGTTGGTAGGACATGATGAGCATACTTGCAGGAGCTATCAATTGATGATGGATAGAACTCCCGCCTATAGGGTTCAAGCCGAGACGCGGCCCCTTGACCAGAATCTAGGGATGGTGAAGATAGAATTTTAGGGGCGCCGACGAGGCTGAGGCAGAGGAGGACCTGGTATAGGCCGCAGACAATTGATTTGCTACAATTGCGGAGGACTAGGACACTATGCCTGTGATTACATTATTCCAACACATCCGTCGTGTAAGTATTGTACACTGTTTGATAATGAAACATAATACTGTCCTAAATTGATAGATAGGATATGAGACAAAGGGGCACTACCACCTCCACGGACTCAGAACCTTTAGATGATGAGGTTTGAGCCGCGTGAGGAAGATCCGAACGTAAATATAGTGCTCAGGAGTGGGATTGCGATGAGGGATGACAAGGGGAAACAACCAGAAGATAGTAAATGGGTTCACAAAGCCCCAACAAAAGAGGCTGAATTTGACTTGGAGTGTGCTCATGAAATCTTCATGGAAGCTAAGAAGAACTTCACTGAGGCCTCCACCTCAGGAAGCAAGGATAAGCCCGAGCCAGAGATGGGCCCTTCTATGCTCACAACTTTCCTGGAAACCTGTATGAAGTTACTGCGTGACAGTAAGGCTGTGAAAGGGTTACAAGAACTGATCAATAGATGTGCTGGAACCGTGACAGGTGAGTCATGCGTAGTTAGAAATATTGGTAAGCATAAGACAAGGACGGGGCGTGAAATGAGACTCACTGCGCAGATCGGAGAATACGAAATGGATCAAGTCATTTTGGACCTGGGGTTAGATGCGAATGTTCTGCCAAAGCAAAATTAGGAGTGAATGGGGAGACTTGCACTGCAATTGTTTCCAATTTAGCTATGGTGAATCAACATAAAATCATCCCCATGGGGCAGCTACAAGGGGTGACTGTGGACATTGAGGGAGTGAGCGCACTAGCAAATTTTGAAGTAATAGAGATAGTTGATGATAGCAATCCCTACCCTGCGCTCCTGGGAATTCACTGGGCTATTGATATGAACGGGGTAATCAATTTGAAGAAGAGAAAGATGATCTTTGAGAAGAAATCACTGTGTGTAATAATACCCCTCGATCCTGCTGAACGATCGCGCTATACAGAACCAATCCGTGATTATGAGAGTGATGATGATCTGGAATGCATCTATAAGATAACAACGTGAGACCAAGACTGGGTGAATCCCACTACGGATGGACAAATTACATAGGATCACGAGAGTTCATGCACTTTGGATTCCGATGAAGAAATAGAACGCTAGCAGAATCGATTGCATGAAGTAACTACGCTAAATTGCAACATGATGACCTAGTTGCTGCGCTGTGTGTCGTTAGAGGTAAGAACTCTGCCTACCTATGATGGACTGAATGAGGTACATATCTTTTTGGATGCATTTGAAAGGGAGGTACCAGAAAAGAAGCGCTTCCAGGCCTTGGACTGGGCACTGCATGCTACTCCCAGAAGATGGTGGGGTACGCACAAGGGAAGCTTTGATGATTGGCATGAATGTAGAAGGATGATGAGAACACGATTTGGGAAGCCTAAGATGCGACTAATAGACAAGTACGATGGGTAGAATGATTCGCACTACTTGATAGGAGGCCATTTTAAAATGTATACAGATCACTCCGCGCTGAAATACCTGGTCAATAAGCTTGTGTTAGGGGGGCAAATTTGCAGATGGCTCTTAGTGTTCCAAGTGTACGATTTTGAAGTTTTTGTGAAGCTTGGATGATTGAACACGGGACCTGACCACCTGTTGCACATCGTGACAGGGGAGGAAACCACTAATTTGGAGGAAGGATTACCTGACACACAACTATTTACAGTACGTGTCGCGGATGGTCATTTTGAGGATATAATACACTTCCTAACAACAGGAACTGCACCGGAAGGATACTTTGTCTAGCAAAAGTAGGAATTAGTGGTGCGCGCGACAGATTTCTCTGTCATTGCTGGGCATCTATACAAGATGGGGACTGATGAGATATTACGATAGTATGTACCTGAGTTCGAGAGAAGCAGCATCCTCACAGACGCTCATGGGGGCACCACGGGAGGACATTATGCAGGGAGAGCAACCACACAGAAGGTTCTACGCGTAGGGTTGTGGTGGCCAGCCCTTCATCAGGATTCAAAAGCATATTGTAAGGTGTGTGATGTATGTCAAGGAATAGGCAAGCCATCGTAGAGGGATGAAATGCCTTTGAATCCACAAATGACGTTGCAACATTTCGAGAAGTGGGAAATAGATTTTGTAGGACCCATTCAGCCACAAGGGAAGACAGGGGCGAGGTATATCATCACATTGACGGAGTATTTGACACGATGGGTGGAAGCACAGCCTGTGAAGGATTGCATTGGTGCTACGGCTGGAAAGTTCCTATTTGAGCATGCATTGATGCGATTTGGATGTCCAAAGATTTTGATGAGTGAACGGGATATGCATTTTCTAAACAAAACAATCAGTGCAATAACCGAAGAATTTAAGTATATCACTAGAAGAGCACACCTTATCACCCTTGTGGAAGCATTCAATAAAGTGTTGGAGAATGCGCTGACCAAGGTTTGCAATGCTCAACGAAGTGATTGGGACCTACACATACTTGCAGTGTTATGGGCTTATCGGACGACGTGCAAGAAGCTAATGAGATAGACAGCCTTTAGGCTGGTATACGGGGTTGAAGCAGTGATGCCCTTGGAGTACATTGTGCCTAGTTTGCGCATAGTGGCACTCATGGGTATGACAGATTGCAGAGCCTTGGAAGAAAGGCTCGCGTAGTTGGATGAGATTGAAGAAAAGAGATTTTTCGCTGGATTTCACCAGCAGGTCCAAAAGTAGCGTGAAAAGGCATGGCATGATCGACACATCAAGTTACAAACATTTAAGGTAAACGATCTGGTTTTGTTGTATGATAGTAAGTTTGATAAATTCCCCAGAAAATTCAGGAACCAGTGGTTAGGGCCCTATGTTATTAAGGATATTACCGATGGTGGGAAGTCTAGTTGGTTAAGTTGAATGAAGATCCCTTCCTAGGAAAGGTGAATGAAAATTGATTGAAGCCATACACAGGTGGCCCAATGATCTAACTATGTGAAAGAAGCACAGTCTTAGTGCTCTAGGCAGCTGAAAGGAGGCACAAGACTATAAACTACACTGCCCAAGTTTGGGAGCTGCGTGATTTTAGGACTGCGCAAAGCAAGGAAGTGTCACAGGGTCCGCAACAACATGAAGGAAGTTGCGCTACTCGTGGAAATAGCACGCAGGTCTACTGGAAAGTGACCGTTAAAGTCATTGTTCATGATTTGATGGTCGGATTGTGGCTAAATAGAGTGGGTGGTAGGCATTTAAGGCGAAATTTATGGGTTAGATTCTTGAAAACTTGCCACCAATCTAGCATTAATGAGCTGAATGTGGGGGGAACGGTCGGACTTGAATTCAAAAGGCCCTATAAATTACAGGTTTTTGTCCAGCGAAAAACAATTGGCATTTTGAGAACTGAGTTGTTGCGTGCTTAGGTATACATGAACCGATACCTATTCGAGACTCTAAAAGCGAATACATTGTTTGAAAAACTACCAAAGACATTGCAAGAATTGTGGAATAGCGCTATGGAAGTACATAAGCCATGGACACAGGAGCGGTGATAGCTGAGGAAGCCATGCAGGAAATTGAGGTAGTAGAAGCTGCCCTAGAGAGTGCCAAATTGGTAGTCAAAGTCCCTAAATCACCCAGGACTCTGACACCAAAGAAGGATAAGCAAACTATGCTACCAGTGCACATCTCACCAAGAAGCCGACAGAGGACCAAGCTCACTTTGCAGGAAAAGGGGCAGGCCATTAATCTGGAGGAAGATGAGGAAGAATATGAAGAAATCCTGGTGGATGAGGAGGATTTCGAAATGGAAGTTGAAACCTAGGGTGCAGCCCCTATTACCAGGTTACCAGAATATGTTCCTTCGTGCAAAGGGCAAAGCCAAGGTGCCAAAGGAAATAGATGAGAGAAAGATCTCCCTGCAAACTCTGTTGCTCCTGGATGACATTGTTTTTGACGGGCCATGCTTAAGGCGGGTTTCTGTACTAAAGTTCGAATATTGGGACCTCGCAGATCACAAGAAATTCCCGCATTTAGCGACTAAGCAGTTAATGTGCCAATGGATTGATACGATTGCTAGAACGATCAAATTAGAGATGTAGAGATGGCTCAAGAGTGTAGAGAAAGCTGTGCTGCTCAACCTTCTTTGGGTACTGCATTACCACCGCGCCCTAGTAACTATATTCGTCATCAGGCAACTGCTCTACTTGGTGCACAATGGGTGTTTGTGGCTGGAGGAGCCCATTCCTATCACAAACCACTTGATTCGTAGGATCACATGGCTGCCTTACTCAGGGGAGAATCCAGCCAATATATTGGAAGGAAAAGGTGGCGAGTTGACCCTCGCGGAAGCTATGAAACAAAAATTCAAGTTGGAGAAGAAGAAGTGGGGATATGCCATCTCCACCATTAAGAACCTTGCAGTCAAGGTAGCAACACAAATATTAGCAGGGAAGGTGATGCAGAAATGTCGCGTGGATGAGGTCCTCACGCCTGTGATTGAATTAACAGCCCAATGCACTGAGGGAGTCTAGTTCAACTGGGCGAATTATCTATGCGATGAGTTCCTTGTGAACTGTCGTGAGGCACAGAAGCAGGATAAGATGTTCCGCTACGCATGGATTTTGCTGTCGATTATACTGGTGGCATGGGATCTACTAGAAGACAACCAATTCCCTTCAGTCGCGCTGGACCTTCTAGAGGCAACAAAGTACGCTTCGCTGTGGGTGACCAAGAACGTGCAACATGTAAAAGAAAGCAAGATATTTTGGATCATGATGGAGATGAGTATTGGAATGGGGATCAATCGTAAGCCGCGGTTGTCACCCAAAGTATACGCTAGTTTGCAGAGCTTTATAGAGTTCAAAGAGAGTTTCCACAATGTCTTTATTAGGGTGTGGAAGGACCCTATGAAGACATGGCACAACTTACCATATATGGAAACTGATGATGTTATCTTTGCAGTCCTTGAGTCTTGGCCGCCGGAATGGTGCGTTGCAATGGGCTCTGCGGTGGAAATGGACTAGTCCACTGCACAACGTAAGAAGGAAGAAACAAAGCTCATAATGGTGCTGCTGGTTAAGAAGCGTAGAAAATAGGAAGCTGAGGCTAAGACCCAGGCATCACGCGATGCCACGAAATTAGCAGAACATCCAAAGATAGGAGGATAAGAGAGTGAAGGACAAAAGTCACCTTCGCCCGCGGCTGAGGTAGAAGCAGAGGAGCCAACAGAACAAGGTGGCGCAGACCCACAGATGACGTCCACCCAACTCAAGCGTCAGTGACCACAAGAGAAGGCAGGGCCACTAAAGAAAACCAAGGCGTCAAAGACATCCTTTGACCCAGTCACCTTCACTGAGGGGGATTTGCAAGATATTGGAGAAATGGTGAGGGATGTCACTGTGGAGGGCCTCCTTCGAAGAGCAACAAAAATTGGTATTAGGGGCTCTCTGGATAGAATTGTAGGATTTATAGGCTCATACTCCACAGGCTGACACAATGTCCACCAGCCTTGTAATCGACACTTCAGTTGCCGCGAAGATGTTGTGCACAAAGGTGACCAACATGATAGTGCTACCAGATGGGGCACTTACTACAGAAAATGAGGCCGACATGCCCACGGTCAGCGACCTGAAAGGGGTGGGATTGAATATGGCTGTGCTCCCTCGAGAGATGCTCCAACTCTTGTAGGATGGAGTCACTACGGAACTTAGGGCTCGAGAGAGTCACGCTCTGCAGGCGATGAGAAAGCAGTGCATCAACATTGAACAGTTGGGCCTACAGCGCAACGAGGCAGTGGAAAAAAATAAGCAGATCATGTAGGTTGTGGAGGAAGCCTACAGAATGGTCCTAGAGTTGGACATTTAAGCAGAAGACCTGGTTGAGGCGTGCGTCCACAAGTTGGCCACAGGTGTGCGCAACGCTCAAACAGAGATGGCTAGGATTCATCTGGAGTTCAACTTGCAGACCACAGAATTGCAGTTGAGGGCTCAACCTTCAACCCCGCCGGAAGTCAGGGAACAATGTGCCACCACTATTGCAACAACAATAGTGGCGGTCAACGGTGCAGTAGCAAGCTGCACATGAATTTTTGAACAGTCATTCGAGGTCCTGACCACCCTGCAAGAGGACCCAAATGTAGAGCACCTAGAGATAGAGGTGCGTGAGCTACAACAAAGGTATGACGAGGTCAAAGGGACCACGCAGATGGTCACCCTTACATAGAGGCTCACACGGATGTAGGAGGCAAAGGATCTTAAGGAACATGTGGATGTCGCTCGGCACAAAGAAGCGGTCCTAAAAGCGCGCCTACAACCATGGATAGATGAAGCATATATGATCACAACTTCCATTGAAGGAAAGCTCGCGACATTGCAGAAAACTCAACAAAAGATTTAGGGTGGAAGTTTAGCAGTATTTACTGAGCAGAGAGTGGAAGAAGTCTAGCAGGCAGCCACCCAGTGTGCTGCCGAGGTTGCAATCATCCAAACAGAGCTGGGAAGCCTTCGTGCTAATATCTCCTCACCTGTAAAGTGACTTGAGGGTGAGTCATGATGTTTGTGTTGGGGACTTGTTGGGTGCGGGATCCCCCAAGGGTAGTTTTGGGGCTAAAAGCCCATACTTTGGTCAAATTTTGTAATCCAAGTGTAAAGACTCCGCATTTTATGGTCGCAGAGCGCGTAGGTGTTAAAGAGTCATAGGGTTGTCTGCCCTTATTTTGGAAATGTAATGTCGGCTGTAGAAGATCTACCCATGGTCTACGAACCATGGGATTGTATAAAAAGAAGATAAAGAGGCATGGAACATGTAAGAAAGTCATAGCTTTAGAGCAATAAGTCTAAGTTTGGGTCGTAGCGTAGCTAGAGGCTCTACAACTGAGTGTGCAGAGGCATAGGGTAGAAGTCCACAACTGAGTGCGCGGACCCCTATAGTTGAGTGTGCAGGGTGGGTCAAGTTTGTAATTGTCCAAAATTATCAATAAAGAGAAGTATTCTAGAATTTCTACATCTTTATTTATTGTTTATGCACCTTGTTATGTTGGGTATGAATTTCACTTATAATACTTATATGATGGGCGAATGTATGTAAATGTGTTGGTTAAGTGAATGCAAGTAAGGACATTTGTTTATGCAAAGCTAACTAAGTTTGGTTAATAAGATAAGTAAGACACTTAGCCTAGTTTGGAAGATATCTTAGTTCGCTGCCCTAGCAGCGCGAAAGTCCCTGAGTCTCAGGTTAGGGCTACGTGAAAGCCAATTGTACCCTTTCATGAAGGTACTGAAGGGTGGAACAGAGGGCTAAGAAACTGCGCGAAGGCAGGTATAACTGGAATAAATCGACATCACAACCATCTCAAGGGTGAGGAAACTTGATTCCAGCATCCCCCCATACTGCTTCGGGTGAGACTTCGGTCTGCACTCCGCAGGCTGATGCCAAAAGGGCCAGTAGTGTAGGGATTTGTTTGGCTAACTAACGTTGAACCTGGGTTAGGCCCCCTCAAGCCAATGGTTGTCTTCTACCTTTTTGGACTTAAGAGACTATCTAGGAAAAGGGACCTCTGGAGTTTTCTTTTTGCCTTTTTTACAAACTCTCTAAACATGAAAAATATGTCGAGTTACCCCTTTGTCGGACTCGTAAAACTAAAACGATGAAGGACTTTTCACCATGACGAGACCGAGCTACTCCTTCCTAGGGTTCATTATAAATACTAAGATGGATTCATCCGAAGGATGAACTTATACGACAAACATATGGTATCCTCTTCAAGCTTGAGATTAAAAATAATGAGGTACTCGCTAGAAATAGTGGGGAAAAATGGAAGTAAACATATATCTTGTATTTTGTATAAAGGCAGCATGTCACTCTTGAACATGAGACTTGTCTGTATCTCGTGTTGGGTTTGGGTTATCCTCATTTCGTCACTTGCCTTAGTTTTGGGAATCCATTTGCCTCTCATCTAATTATATCCTATGGTCATCATGACCTCTGATCCTATGTTGAGTCAAATGTTGCCAAATTCTGGAGTTCTGTCGCTGATATTTTCAAGAGAAGTCCCATTTTCAATTCAGACCACTTATACCCTGTTTGACTTTTTTGCAACAATCCTGAATCACTCTTGCCAACTCTGCAAAATCCTATGTTTCGTGTCGATGATGTGGGAAACATTATGGCACTCCTTCGATGGATCACTTCCTATCGACTCCAACTCATTATCTAGGAAGATGATCTAGAAACTCCCTTTCAGTACCTTGGAGCTTGCATGCCTCAATGACAGGTTCTTCGCATTTGACAATAGGTTCACATCATTGGCTTTCGATAGAATGATTCTGCGAGTGTTTGATTTCAACTTCATTGTTCACACTCGTGGATTGTGCTCTTGTACCTTGAGGGCCATCATTATTATTGGTGGTTTCTCTCGTGTGTGTTAATGGTTCCCATTATTGGTCGGTAATCAGGTGGTTTCTACCATGTTCGACTTCGAGACATCTATTCACACGGTGGGATTCGTACTTTGGTTGAATTGAGACATAGATGAAGACCTTGGATTTCATCTGATAAATCCAGGTTGCGTAGAGTTATTAAATATTCATGATTGTACACATGATCCCTTCTATTTGGATGGCTGTGTCCATCCCATGGATCCATACACATGATCCCTTCTATTCGGATGGTTGCATCCATGTTGTGGATTCATGTATTGTTAGATGCCTACTCAAAGATGTATTATTAGGCATAATTACATCAAAGATGAAAAATATCTTGTATCGTGTTTGATTTTCAAGTGTCCTGACAGTGTTTCTCCGAGTCCTTGCCTTGACTTGTAAATCATTTCAACCATCACTTCATATTCTGTCTTCATGCTTTAAGGGGCATCTGTTATACAATATTTTGTCAGACTCCCTATCTCATAACCTGAAGTGTCAAAATGGAAAAATCAGTTAGTGTATTCAGCATGAAACATGTTTAGAAGCATCACTAAGAAAAGGAAGAAAACTTGCCTTGAAATAATTTTGAAGAGCTTGTCAAAACCTTTGTTTTGCAAGCCCAACATTACTTTTATTAGGAAAATCCATGCTGGTAACCTTTGGCATAACACATGACTAGCGCTGCCAGTGCCACTTTTATCAAGAAAATTTGTGCTGGTCCTCTTCAGACAATTTTTCCCAAAATGGAGGAGAAACTTCTCTTACTAGAAGTCTTGAGAACGATGACCTGGTTACAGGTGAATGAATATTGGAACGAGACCTCCCATTCCTGGTCCTTGATTGTACTTTCATGGATATTTCCCTTGAGATGGGAAACTTCTCCCTCCTTTTATGGATCCTCAACTCCCTCTCCTTCCCTATAAATGAGATCCCTACTATCCACTAATGGTTGGCTATTGATTGGTTGCCTTCCTAGTGTTAAATTATGCCCATTTTGCTAAGGAGAAAGGAGTGCTTGAAGGTTAAGGCTAGGACTTGGAAACTCACATAAAGGAGGCTTCCAACATCAAGTCTTAAGTGGTTGTAATGATCCCTTTACCATCTATTAATAATACATTATTTGTTTACTTTACATAAATGTGTCAATTATTGCTCATTTAGTGTAATACTCCTTGATCTATTACATGGTTTACATTGCAATGAATTTTGATATGTATGTGTTTATTGTCTCCACGTGATCTTCCTTGTAGGTATTCATCCATAATTACGAAGAGGAGATTTAGCTTGGAAGCGAAAGAATCAAGGGTGACACTAACGGATGTTAGCATCAGAGTGAGGCAGGTCATATATCCTCCTTTGTGTTTTCTGGCATAAACTAGGAAAGTTTGCATATATTTATCTTCGTTTGTTGCTAGATCCTCCCATAGGACTAGAGGGATCGTTTCTATCCGTAGAAAGGATGGATGCACTTTACATCCGGTGAGGAAAACCAATATGCTATTTCTGACACTGCTTCCATTGCCCCACGTGACATGCAAGGTGGTCCCTCCTCAAATATTAATTTGTACAATGGAATGAGGAAGTGATCAGTCAAATTCTCCATTACTCCTTTATGGCTTGATCTAGGTGGATGTTGGTGGCCACCCACCTATCCCATTTGGACTCCCACAACTGTCTCTTTTAGTTTTTCAGTTTCCCTAATTATAGCATAGTTTACTATTTTTAGCAGTTTTTCGGGTCCTAAACTTCCGGAGCCGTTTTGAGGCCCTAAACGACGTTTTTTGGGAAATCTACCGCCAACGATTGTTCTATCTAAAAGTTATATTTTCCGTTGTAGTCCTCGAAGAGATATTTCCAATGGGCTATCATGCACATCAAACAGAGATAATACGACCAATTCGCGACCCCGGGAAGTTGATGTACCAACTTACCCAAAAACGGGGCCCACAATTTGGCGTTTCATCTTCTAGG
>APFE030695656.1:245653-266845 GCA_000404065.3 Pinus taeda | reverse complement strand
CCTCATTGTAACATAGTTCAGAGGCATGTAGCCACACATCTCTTCTCAGAGATAAGCTACCATCGCCCTAGCTGGTTTATTTCTATTTTCGGTTGTAAGCATATTTCAGTATTTTCCATGAATGAAATGAAGTATTATTTCCGCTGCATCTTTGTGTATATGGTTATCTCTATATTTTATTGCGTTCCTGTTTAAATTCGAATCATGGCTGCACTCTGAAAGTAGCTTGCAGTAAATGTGCACGATAGTCTCTCTTGGTGACCAGGTCCAATTCATGCCAGAGAATGAATTGTGAGCGCATATTGCATCCAGTAGGTAGGCAGACATGTAGAATTTGGCTTTCTTGCCCTTGGGAGCATTCTAGGAATTAGCTACATGGATCTTTAGTTGTTGAGCCAACACGTTTGACCAGTTGAATAGTTTTCCTTCATTCACAATCTAACTTAGAAAGAACGCCCACCCTTTGGGGAAGGTCTCAATATTTTGCTGACCATAGATTCCGAAACATAGAAATATCAAGTACTAATAAGCCTTATTGATAGATTTTATCTTGTAGGTGTTGGTGGGTGTCTGATGGAACTTTGATGTCTCTTTCTCCCAGCCTTTGACAACCTCCATTGTTCTTAAGTAGCTGGTGGTTGCATAGAAGTAAAAATCCATGAGTGATTCTAGCTCCAACAAATGATACATGAGATGATAATTTGGTGCTAGAAAAGAGGCAAACCTTTGCCCATTGACACTGCTAAGAGTCATAGTATTTTCATTTGTATGAGACAATATCCAACTGACAATGTTTGCACATGGGAAAGATGGGTACCTGCATGCAATCTTGTGTAACCTTGACCTTTGGACATTGATATACACTTGCTAGTCTTCAAGATCTGATTTGAAGGTTCTTGCTGAGAATGCCTCATTCGCTTTGTGTTATGTGATGTTTGACTCTTTGTCTATAAAAAATTGAGTATCTGAGAAGACAAGTTCATTGGAGTACTCTCAAATGCCTCCCCAGTGCTGCTTTCTGTAGTGTCCTTTGAGGCAGATCTCTTGGGGGCCATGATAATAATGAATGATAAAGAGAAGTTCTCAACAACTGCAATACCTGTAGGAGAAAAATTCACTCATGGAAAACATGAATTAACTTCAAAAAAATGACTCACAAAGCAAGATCAAGGCAATAACCACAAGACTGAGAGGGAAAATTGCACAATTCTTGAGTTGGGGGAAGGGACTAGCTTTAATAACCGTGTATTGTGCATTCTCAGCAACCAGGGGAGCAACTTAAGACTTGAGATTGCGTAATGCACAATCTCATCCTAGGCAGAGTGAGGGAGGGACTGTGCATTGCACAATCTCAGTGGCCAAGGATGAGGCTTGAGCCCTAGAACTACACAATGCGCAGTTAGGCAAGATATGGACTGCACATTGTATAGTCTCAGAGGTCAAGCATGAGGCTTGAGCCTTGGACTTGCGCAATGCCCAATTCAAAAGGGCAACTACTAGCCAAGTGAAGGGCATATATGCTCAGACAAAGGATGGCAAAGTGTCAGATCAGAGTGATAGTGCAAGTTAGAGTATAGATCTAGCTAAGGAAAGATAGATCAATGAAAATCAAGTGTAGAAGATCAACATGCAAAAGGGAAAACAAACATACACGGGGAGTCGCTAAAACGAAAACCACTAATGGGCAAAAACAAGAAAGCTGATGTTGTTGGAAATACTGAGAGGGGGGGGGGTGGGGTGAATCAATATTCCTCAACAATTAGTACTTTTAAATCTTTTTAGAGCATTAGTTAATCTTCAATTATTATTAATTTTTATGCAGTAATAACAATAAATAAAAGAGCACATTAGGCACAATAATTTTAGGTGGAAAAGCCCCTCCGGGTCAAAAACCACCGAATGCTTTTCTAATAAATTCTTTAATCTTCAGCCCCAACTGAAATGAAAGCAACAACTTCCCAGAATTCTAGAAAAACATTCTCGTCCAGCTCCCACTAGAAGGACACCCCAATGCGCTGGTTTATTCAGTAATCAACTGAATGGATGCCCCAACACCCTAGTGAGCCACAACTCACCCTAGCACCACCCTACCACCCTGAAGCGTTCACAGGCCCCAACCTGTAGGTGACTTCATACACCTGCCTAACACCTTCCTGCCACCCTATAATGATTGAAATAAGACAAGACCGTGGATTCCCAAACCAGGGACAACGATCCATGATACTTTAAGATGTACAATAATTTTCTCGTACTTAACCAAATACCCAATCACTCTATGACCTGCAACTCAACCATGACATCATACCAACAATGACTCCTATACCTCCCAACACTGCCTCTTTGACTCTAGGAAAAATGACTCTTTTACAATCTTTACAATGATGACTCTTTTACAACTTTACAATGATGACTCTTTTACAAACGACTCTTGGCATTGATACTTATTCACAATATGAAGATTGCTGACATGTCTTCAAAGGATGTCCTGCTGCAATGCTTCCTTTGATTTGACACTTTTTCTCTTGAATTCTTGCTTGAATTTGTACTTGATCTTCTTCTACCTGCATGCAAAATTTTCCCTGCGAAACCAATCCCAAAACAAAACAAAATACCCTTTAACTTATCTCTGCCTACAAAACAAATGTAAGTGAATAATAATGAATAAATACACATTAAAATTACAATGCATACCTAAAGTGTTTTTGTCACTTTTATTGTTGATTTGTTGCAGCGGTAGACAAAGACTCCCACTCTGACATAGGTCTAGACTCTATGTAAGACTATATCCAAAACTGACATAAAGATATATACAATAAAAACTGATGATAGACCCTAGACTTGTGATGGACCAAGTTCTAAGTACAACAACAGAGACCATTCTATCAACTACTACAAGACAAGTAACATGAACTTAAAACATCATATAGATTTAGAAAACTTGGTGTAGCATCAAGAATATGTAGCATAAAATGTGTAGTATCAAGAATAGTACATCCGAAAAACTAATTGTGACATATAGAGACATAGAGATATAATCGAGACACTGTATATACTTATGTTGTCTTGCAAAAACATATGTCAGAGATGATACTCAAAATTCAAATGTAAACACTAATTATACATACCTTGCTTTAGGAGACTTACCCTTGATTGTTGATGTGTGGTCCTTACTGCAGTGATCCTTGAATGCATGCTTTTTCTTGCCTTCTAGGAGTTCGATATTGAATATGTTGTATCTATGTAATTTTGAATCCCTAGGGTCTGAAATTTCGTCCTATGATATCCATATGAGTCCTCTTTCCAACCCCACAAGTCTGATTAAGATTGGATTCTTCAAGAAAGAGTTATTCCCAATATCCCACGATGACCTGATTATAGACTGGTTCAATAGATCAAACTTGTACGAAGTGCCATGTGTCATTGTTGTGAACTTCGACCCTGAAAACACTACTTATCAAACTAAATTCTATCATATTTATGTAACTATTTACGAAATTTGAATCCAATTCTCAGAGATAAATTTATGACGAGTTTCCCAACGTCACCTGTTGGATGTGAAATTTGGGAGCCTGCAAAAACCCTAACTTCCTCAGATCATATATCCGAAAATATAGCGAACCAAGATTTAAAATTCAGTTACGAGGTTCATCAAGATTTCAATTCAAATGGGTTTTAATTTCAACTTTTGAAGCTTCACATAAAAAAAACGTTATAGCGAAAATTCCACGATGATCTATTTGAAGCCACAAAATACCTACAAGAGGAGGATATGAGGGTCATTATTTATATGAATGTCTTGAGTTCAGAGGGTCCTCAACAAGTGAACATTGGAGGGATTTTAGGAGAAATATTTTATTATTAATTATTGACTAGTTAATGATCACAACCAATTATGAGTGCCATGCCACAACCCCATAGGGTTTTAGCCCACTAACTGGGGTTACTAACTTCAAACATGAATATCTCTCAAACCGTGAAGAATTACTTGGCGTGCCATATATCAACGGAAACATCTCGACAAGTAGAATCCATATAGAAGATCCTTGACTCATAATAGAGTAATTTTTCAAGTCAAAATGCCCATGAAATAACCTGGTAGCCCTTGGTGCTGCTTGGGTTGACATCAATGACAACCATTGACCAACATATGTGCCACTTATAAAGGTGAACAACAGACTGAACCAACACTTTCAGAAGCTAATATAAGTTAAAATTCCAGCAACCATGAAAATAAATAAGAAAAACAACACTAACAGAAGCAAATCTACAAAAAACTATAGAAAAAGTGACAAAAGATAACAAAAGCAAAACTCACGCTAAAAAGCGTCGCAAAATCCACTGAGGACTCCTTCATCTCCTTGGGAAGGCTAGATCTACAAGATAGAATCTGAAAATGAGCTCTAGGGGCATCCATTATATATATCTAGGATGGTTAATGTTTATGACACGCATGCCTAAAATAAAGGAAAAAATGACACTTGGGGAAAAGTCTAAAAATAACAACTTGTGCCATCCTTCGAGAAACTAATTGATCACTCCCTATTTTCTAAGGATTGCATTTTTATTTTTTAGGGAACTGGCCATTCAGACTGCCAAGAAGGATTGCGTAATTCCCGACCGTAAGGGATTGGGAAACTCCTTGACTCAGTGAATTGCGCAATTTCTGAGAGTAAGTGAAGCTTT
Source organism: Pinus taeda (assembly GCA_000404065.3). Taxonomy (NCBI): domain Eukaryota; kingdom Viridiplantae; phylum Streptophyta; class Pinopsida; order Pinales; family Pinaceae; genus Pinus; species Pinus taeda. Next base: position 262,162 of record APFE030695656.1, on the reverse strand, counting down.
GCACGATTTCTAAGCTCAAGATCGGGTTGTCTCCCAAAATTGGAGCCTTCCTGTCTGGATTGCACAATTTAGATCCTCAAGGTTGGCTTGACTTCCAATATTGTAAATTTTTTGGAGGGAAGACTGACAGTGCTGCAAGGTGTGGGCATAAGCTTGCTTGTGATTGAAAAGATTCAGGTCGGGATCAAAACAAGAAATCACAAGCACAACATGAAAATATAAGTCTTTAAGATAACATGAATACTTGACTTCAGTAAACGATAAGCTCCAATGGATAGAAGGGAGGCTCCAAAATAAAAGCATGGGAAAAATTTTGGAGGGTGGTTGTAGTAGCTACACAACTTGGTGACAGACTGATAGAACTCTAGCTCTCTGTATGGGTCTTAGATCGTGTAAACCAGGTCTAACTCTTTAGGAATTATTGCTCATTTCATTTATCACAATAAATTAATTACTTAGCTTAAGTTAAGGATATAGTCCCTACCATTCTTTTCATCGACGACACACTAACAAAGACAAGTAAAACTCAACTATTTCGATTGGGGATGGGGAGTATTTTTATACACAAGTGGAAAAGGATTGTCAAAGTCTTGGTTTTCATCTTTGGTGTTGCTCCATTACCATCAGGCTTGGAAAATACCTTGACAGAGTCACTTCAGGGACACAAACATTGCTCTGCTGCCAGCGAGCTTGGACAGTACCCCAATGGAGTTGTTTGCTTCACCTCCCTACATAGGAAGCCTTTCTCTTCTTCCATATTTTATTTTTTTTGTATTTTATTCATAGAACTGTGCATTGAACATTTATTGATTTCATGGGGTGGAAGAGAGATATAGACTTATTGAGAGTAGAGGAGGTTGTCCCTTTAGAGATGGATATTTATACACCTTTGAAATACAATTCATTTGTTAAAGTTTCCTCCCCTCCTTACTCTACTTGAATTAGTTGACAAGATGAAACCAAACAATTATAAAACCGATTAGAGTAGGTGGTACTAGTTATAGATTAAGCATCATGCTTCCACTATGGTTTTCTTCGAAAAAGGACATATTTTCCTTCAGGGTATCATTGCCTAAAAGGTGCAAGATCGACGTAAAGAGAGGGAATAAAAAAATAACCAAGCATTGACAGAAACAAAATTTCCTCTTGAACTTTGCCATGATTTCTTTGGAAACCAAACACAGTCTCATACAAAATCTGTCCTACAACAAAAAGGAAATAAAATAGCACGGTGGAAAGTAAATCAAAACAAAACAAAACAAAGAAAATAAACAAACTACTTCTACTCCTAAACTAACTAAGAATATGCCAAGCTTACATAAAATGAAATTTCCAGTGCAACCATTGAAGAATAGGATGACCTATAGATGTGAGGGAATCAACAGTAAGAAATACATTCAAGAATAATAGAAGACAAGAAAGATAAATCAATACATGCCACAACATTCGAAGAGTGAAAATGCATGCAAAAAAATACAACAGAAAAGCATATGTAAAACACTTTGTGGATGCATGATGGTGTTTGTACACATCGTAACAAATTCACATGCAAGAGCATCATTTCGAACTTCTAAACTCAACAAACAAAAAGAAAGTGAAAAACTTACGTTTCACAAATGAGCTTGCCAGATATGATTCCTCCAATGATTGAGCGATAACATCATGCAAAATAGATGGAGGGTGTGAATATTGTGGAAATGATTGATTTTCAATTTGCGCAATCGAATGGTGATGATCCTTGAAAGATACAACACTATCCTGATTATGATTGAGATTAGCCTCAAGACTATGAGAACCTGACATAACAATCAGTGCGGACTAAAGTACCTCGACAACTAGTGGCTTAGAAAGACCAACAATAGAAAATACAAAGTCATGACAAGATGAGTCAAAGAACATATCATGACAATCATGATCAGAAAGGTAGAGGCGATAGTTCCAAGACATTGAAAGGTAGATCATCAAAATCTAGTGGCTTAGAAAGACCAACAATAGAAAATACAGAGTCATGAATAGATGAGTCAAAGAACATATCATGACAATCATGATCAAAAAGTTCAACATTGAAAGAAAAGGCACCCTCTTGACCTAACGAATTATAGAGGGGAAGATTGCAAACAAGAAATTTCACCCTTTGTTTCTTCAGAATGATCAGATGATGGATTAGGGAGATCAAGGAGAGAAGATTTTTCCTCTCCAAGTTCAGATGTAAAACTGACATTCCATGAGTCCCAAGTATAATCAGAATTAAGATCGTCAGAAACCATTTCTTCAAGAGATTCAACAGGTATGACAAAATTGTGGAAAATTTCAGGATAATGAGGGAGAGGTGAACAAGGAGAAACATCAACTGGCTTAAAAAATTCTTCTTCAGAGATAGAATCCCACACATAATCATCATAAATGATATTGCAATTTTTCTGGTCAACACTAACTCCATCTTGAGTTTAATCCTCATGAACATCAAAAGAAATGATTGAAGCCGATGGACACAACAATCAAAAATGGGAGGACCAAATGAACTGATAGATGGAGGACAAATGGAAAGAACATCAATTGAAACATTGGATTCATAGTCAAAACTTGTGTTTAAATTCTAAAAGTGTCGGGTGGGAGATCAACGAATGGACTCTCAATTTCTCTAACCTCAACCTGCGTAAATGAAGCTGTTTGATGAGGGGAAGACGAAGGGTCACTTGGAACATCAACTCCCTTCGTCGCAGATTTGGGAGCTCCATAACCAGTGTATGTTGGGAGAATTTTGAAAGATTCATATTCTTTTGGATTCATTGAAATATGAACAAGAAATTTAAACTTCTCTTTCATAAAATTCCAATCAATATTATCTTCAAAAAATTCAAAACAAAAATGAATGAAGCGATCATGAAAATTGTTAAGGGATTCATTAGGTGCGTTTTTGAGATGCATTATTTTTCTATAGACATATTTATAATCATACGTATCAAAGGCATGATAAATATCTTTGACACGATGTTCGAAAGAGTGAATGGAAGCAGTTGGAAATTTGTACCACCATTCCTTAGTGCATGCTTTGAACGTGAGAATGAACCACCTGCAAGCAATATCCTCACAGTGAATATCGTGATGAGTGAAAAATTCAAGAAAGCAAGCGGTGTGCTCGAGAATGGTTGTTCCACCCTCGCCATCAAATTTCAGATTTGATAAGTCATTAATTATCTCCATGGGCACTTTTAGATTTGCAGTTCTGGTAAAACATGCCTAGGTTAAGATATGTGAAGAAGCCATTAAAAGGTAAGGAAAGTTCAAATAGACTTCAAGAGCTCAGTTTGTCATCTGGCCCTTCTTCTAGCACCAAAAATGTTGACAGTGCTAGACCCGCCAACATTTAGGGGGTATCCATGATATGAAGTCCCAATCAAACCCCACAACATTTGGAATAGGAGCCCCATCCGGAATATGACCCAGTTGCCAAAGTAGTGGATGATCTAGGTAGCTCCAGAAATGTTAAGAATTCAAAAGTGGTTGAGAAAAGGCTAAAAATATTAAAGTTCTCGGATTTCACCCAAACCATAACCATATCATAGTGCTCGTCGTCTTGATTCCAACGAGGCAAACGCCACTCAAAACCGAGTTCGTATGCTCAAGATATTAAGCTCAAAGTTTTTGTCAAATTAGGCCCAATGACATCCGCTAATGATGCAACAATTTGGCATTTACTGGCACATGGATTCTAACTATTGAAACAGGCGAATTTGTCACCTTGTTAATTTTGTCGGTAGGCCAAAAAAAACCGGTAATTTTTATTTTATTTTTTATTTTTATATATATATTATATATATATTATATTTAAATTTTTTTTTTATTTTTATTTTTATTTTTATTTATTTTTTTATTTTATTTTTTTTATTTATTTATTTATTTTTTTATTTTATTATTATTATTATTATTATTATTTATTTATTTATTTTTATTTTATTTATATATATTATTAATTAATTAATTTAATATTTTTATTTATTTATTTTTTTTTATTTTATTTATTTATTTTTATTTTTTTTGTTATAAAATAAATAAATGGGGGGGGGGGGGGAGCTGTCACCCCTGCCACCCAAAAAACTGTGTATATATATATATATGGGTCGGGGCCCACAGCTCTGACCTGGGACCTTGCCTACCATACAACAACGACCACCAAACCGGGGTCGACATGGATCCAACCCACCCAACCATTGGTCGTATCTCCCCATGGGTGACCCCACTTCAACCAATCAATACTCCACATTAAATCAAACTCCACCATATTATAATGCTACACGACGATGCCGACCCCCATAACTGCAAACACATGATTTTTTAGTTAAAAAATATAACCAATGTGCCAATTCAGGAGCCTACGAGGTTTGACCCTAAGCAGGTCTTGTAATAATAGAGGACTATTACGAATATGCCAATGACCTATGTCTTGTAAAATCTACCCACACAGTAATATTTAAACCAATTTCACCATTCGACCCATAGAGGAGAGGCGTATTGGAGAAAATGCGTGCGGAACCCGGAGGAGGAACTGCATCTAGGCCAGGAACAAATTTCGAGACAAAATATTTTAGGGGAATATTCCACAAAATATTCCATAGAATATTCCATATAGAATCAATGAGGAATCTAAAAGATTCCCTAGAGGGCAATTTTTCACAATGACAGAGTCATGTCAAATTTATACTCAAACGAACCATAATTTCGTAGGGAGCGTGATGGTGTGATATTTTTCCTCATATGAACAACAAAATTTTAGGCAGTGAATAGTGAGGAATCTTTGCAGAATCTTGAGCAATCTAAAAGATTCCTTTGGAGGCTGATTTTTTACGGAGGCAGAATAGTGGATTTTATAATAATTTTTCTCAAAATTTTGCAAGGAACACGATGGTGTGATCTGTTTCCCTATCTGAGCAGTAGAATTCTAGGCAGTCAACAATAAGGAATCTTTGGGGAATTTTTGAGATTCCCGAGGAGCCAAATTTTAGCGGTGTTAGAAAGGGGTCGAGTTTATAGGTGTTCGACATGATTTCATGCCACGAATGCAATGGTGTAGTCCATTTATTTAGCAAAGCTTTGCATTTTCAGGCCATCCCTGAAAGTGGAGGAGGGACCATATGAGTGAGTTCCTATAGGAGAACGTCTCGTGGAGAGACATGCCACTCTAGTTGAGGGAGTTTATCCTTGTAATGAAAAAGAATATACCATGGAATCATCATCATCTTGCAACATTTAATGAAGCAACCTCCCCACTCTTGACACCGGGCCTGGGGACGTAACCCACACTGGGTGAGCTCCATTATCAATGTGTGTGTGTTCTTTGATTTGATGGCTATCATTATGTTTCCTTTTCTTTATAGTATGCACATGTGGTTTTTCATACTCTTTCACATGCAATTTTATTAACATCACAAAAGTAAAAGATCTTGGTTAATTCCGGTAGCTGAAGATATTTGGATCAATGGGTTTTAATGATGTGCCTTGGTTGCAATAACACGTAGAATGGTGTATTCGTGACTTTGGTGAAACAAGTGTGTGACTCTGTGAGGGGTCAAGTGCGATGTATGAAAGGTTCAAACACAATGAAGGGAAAGTGAGTGAGCCCCTTAGAAGCTTGTAATAGTATGCAACTTGAAATGAACATACAATCATAAAAAACATCACAAGTTAGCTTTCTAAATAGTTCACAAGTTAACCATGATGGAAATATACAAAAAAACGCATTCAACAAGATTCATACTAATGTGAACGAAATAATTCATAAGCATTGGCGTAAATGAAATAACATATATTGCAAACACAACAAGAATAGTCCTACTATATTCACAACATATGCATGAAAACGTTCCGGTTCTGAGATTTTATTAAAGTAAAATTTCCAAGCATACATATACCATTGACGAACAACTTGTCCCAATAGTGGAACATGAAGTCTACACCTAATACTTCAAAGAAATATACTCCCTCTATGCTACAGAGAAGTCAAGGCTCTAAAAAAAACTCCCAAGATCCCGATTCTAAGCCAAAGCTTAGCCAAAAGCTTGGCTCCCAAAATCCATTTACATGAGTTATAGGACATATTTATAACAAAATGGGTGACTATTCATCTCCCTTTTGTGACTCTTGTACTTCCCCAATGGCTCTTCAACTTCATTACCAAATGGATCTTCACATTCAATAATTGACACTTGAAATTTCACTTACAAATTAATTACAAAGTAATATTACAATATACTCGTACCCATATAGGAAAAAATTGGGTAGATCCAACTAGACAACCTAATAAGACAAAAAAAGTTAAGCTTGAGTTTGGGGAAACTCCAGCTCAAAAACTTCAACCTGTAGTTTCTCGGTCACGTGACGGTGCCAAGCTTTGTACTGCGGGATGACTTCCCCAAACTGTGTGATGGTATCAGGTTGGAAGTAGACTCTAGGCTTTGTGACATCTAGGTACCCTGATTTAGAACCAATTTGAGTTTCCTTCTTTAGCAGGAGAAACATGGTATTGATTTGGACAAAGCCACCAATGTACTTCCTCATATTCTTCCTGTTTACTTCAAGATCTTCCTTGATAATGATCTGTTTGAATTGATCCAAGTATTCTTAAACCTCCTTCTAGACCTGATTCCTGTGGTTGGCTTCAATGAGTTAGTCAACTAATGGGATCCTATGCAATTTCACCATGAAATCCACGATGTTGTACAATCATGCATATGAGGCCTGAATGTTGGCAATGAACGAGGCAAGCTGTTTGTTATTCTAGATGAGCATCTAAACTTTTTCTTTCTCCAACTCTACATATTGCCTTGTTTTATTTCCCAATTTAGGTGGTGGCCCTTTGTACTACATTGACCACTCATGCATGGCAACAATAATTTTTTGAACATCCTTGAGAGCTTTAACATGATATTTACACTTCTGCTGCATACCATGCAAGTGGAAAATTGCATGCATGGTGACAAGCTCCTCATAAAGTTTCTGCATGGTGTCACCCAATGTTGATACTTCTCAAAGTATGACTGCCTTAATTTCTTCTAGATACACTTGTTCGGGAGCTGCATTTTGGACCTCTCCTCGGAGCTGTTCAACTTCTTTCCTTGCAACCTGTAAGATCTTTGCCAACTATTTGTTCTTTGCCATCAGATACTCCTTGTTTGACTTTGTTGCTTTTGCAGAGGCCAATTTGGATGTGATAATGGCATTTGGATTCCTTCTGGTGTCTACCAATATCAACCTTTTTCTGTTGAATGCAGGAGATCCAAGATTGTCTAGAGAATGTTTCTTCCTTGATTGTACAATATTCTTTTGAAGCTCTTTGTACGTCAGATTGTACGTGTCCATGACCAGACCATCAACAATAGGAACAATTTCCTATTCCTCGCTTAGAGATTGCTCTGCGAACGGAGGAAGGGCAGACTGAATGGTGACCTGCTGAGTGTTTAGCATTAGATCAACATCTTGGTACAACGACCCTGGTTCCACCTTCATGTCTTGAATCAAAATCAGATCCTCAATTTCTTGAGCGAGCTCCTCGTCCTACACCTATTCACTCTCCTCTTCTAGTAGCCGATTCTGCGCTTGTTCTTTGGCTTATTTCTGTGTTGTTTCCTCTTCTTCTTCTTCTATTCTCCTCCTTTGTTCTTCTTCTTGCTTCTTCCTTTCTTATTCTTCTTGGTTTCTCTTTTTCTCAGCTTCTATGGCCGCTTTCAGGATGGCTGTATTTTCTTTCATCTTGTGGCTTCACTCTTTTGTTGCGCTATGTGCAACCTTCTGTTGATGGTCCAAAATGACCTCATCAACATGTAAGGGAGACCACCCGTTCAGGAACTTAAATCAACTCCTCCGTTTGGCATGGTGGTTCCAAATAGTTCAATTGGGTCTAGTTACCTTCTCTCTTTCTCTGCTGGCTTATAATATGTCTATTACTTGCCAATAGAAAAGAGACATCAGACTTGTCCTCTTGCAAAGCTCTTACAAGAAAGTGATCCTTAAGCTGAGATAATGGCTCAACCGAGGTACTTTAAAGTTTTCCCATGTGTAAGAGGACTTCTAGAATGCAATAATTAAAACTAAATGCAATTCTACTCTAAGTAATAGAAAATAAATCCGAAATATATCTCAATTGAAAGAAGGATTAGTTCCCCTCTCAACCAAGAGCAAGGTAAAAAGGGGATTTGGAACAAATTTGAATTTGGAATAAAAATGAAGTTAATAAGTCGGGGAAATAATTCAAAAACTTATTACTAGTCCAAACAAGTATATGTATTAAGTTATCTGATGAATAGTCACCAGATCTCTGATGCACATACATCCAAATCCAAATAAAATGGATTCAAACTAAAACTATATGATTGCATTAAGGAAATAGCTCTCATAAAATAATCATTATTAAAACCAAGATAAACTTGACATGAATTTGCTAAATAGTTAACAAGTATGTCATGTCTATCTATTCAAAATAATAATTTAACTTGATAGCAATTAGACCCATCATTAAAGATTACCTTCAAACACTTAAAACAAACATGTATTAAATGAATGCACAATAGTCCAAAACTTAAAAAACACATACTTATCTAGATCATGAATTGCCTCAAATTTTATTAAATGCATGCCATCAATCAACCTCTATATCTAAAAATAGTTTACAATAATTAAATATTTGATCAAAGCCTTTGAGTACATGAAATTCTTAGAAAAATTTTCATGATAACATGAAATTTTCAGAGTTGAAGTACAACTCTTTTAATCTCCATAACACCGATCCAAAGTAGATAATTATCTACAAAAAAATTGTTCCGTACAATAGTGCAAATAACTCTCTTTGCAGAGAATTTCCTCTTCAAGTTTCAGATCTGGAACCCTCTGTCAATTCTCCAAAAGCCATATTTATAATTACAAAAGAAAATCAGGATGAGAGAGTTGTTGGAGAATAGATTGCTCCAACAAATTTTAATTGGCCAAAATTATTCTTTCCCTCTTGTTGGTGCAATTCCATTGTTCTAAGTCTTCTCTTCCTCATCTCCCCAACTGCTCTCGTGCTAAAAACCAATTAATATTCAAAAATTAAAACAATTTTAGTGCACAAAATAGAATTCAAAAATTTTGTTAAATTAAAAATAAATCAAAATCCAAAGAAATTCTTTGAGTATTGTTGGGAATGGATTTGTGACAACAGTTTTCCAAAGCCAATAAAATTTGCCCAAACCAAAATTTGGAAAAAAATAATTTTTGTTATAGATTTGGCACTTGGTATCCTTTTGGATTTCTGGGTCATTAAATGATTGAATCTACTAAAATTAACCTTCTCAAATTATTCTCCACTGTCTTAGATTTACGACGAGCTATTGCAAGATTCATTTGGTTGAGTAAATCTTGAGATATACTTCTCCGAAGTTGAAGTGCCAAAAATATCAAAATTATGGAAAAATACATATTTGTGCTAAATTTAAGAAATTTTTAATTAAAAATCTAATCTTAATTAACTGCTCGATTAAAATTAAATAACTAATAAGTAATTACAATTATAAACTAATCACATACAAATTAATTAAAATTATGAAATTAATATTCCAATTATACAATTAAATTGAATTAATTAAATTATGATGATGATGATGATGATGGTTAACATCCACTGAGACCAAACTTTGGTCTATCGGACCTAAAGAAACAAATTATTTAGTTTGATTTAAGATTTTATTCCTATGCTCAAAAAGCTTGGAGAGAAGCCTCTCAAGCTCATTATAATTTTGACATTGTAAAAGGCTAGGAAGGTTAGTATTGTGACAAAATTTTTTTATATTACATACAAAAAATATTTAAAATATATAAATAATTTAATTAAAATTGATTTATTAAATATTAAACAAAAATAACGAATAATATCAAACCAATAAATTCAATAATATATCAAACCTTTCATATGGAGTATCCTCATGTAACAAAATTCTAATATAACCAACTTTTTATACAAGCCCATTGAAGGCATGAGAGACATATATGCCAAAAGAGCATGTAGTATGAGTATCAGAGGTTTAATTGTCTCGTAAGTTTAATAAAAAAGGCTCACGTGAAGGGGAAGACGAGGACCACGTGAAGTGGGACTTTTCCTATTATGTATAAATTCCAACCACTTGATAATTAAGGTCTCGTTCATATAAAAACTATAACCACTTGAATTTATGGGATTTTGGATCTTAGAAATTTTATTAAAATTGAGATCTAAATTAACTTCCGAAATCTGATAACACACAATTTTAATTGTTCTACAATTTGTATGTGGTGGTTTTGTAGGACCGTTAGAAAAAATCAATTAATTAGTAAAAATTAATTAAAAATCAGTGTTTACAATTAATTTACAAAAATTAAAATAATATACATTTTGTACATTTTTTAGTCCTGACGGTAAAAATTACTTAACTTCGGACAAGCACCATTTGCAAGCCATGGAACCAAATGAGATGAAACGAGAATCGATGGAAGGTTAGCGACAAGTTGAATGCAATGAAGCAATAAAAATAAAAATCCGAAGAAAATAAAAAATTGGCAAAATTGTAGGACAATTAACTAAAAGAAAATATAAGAAAGGCAATTTAGCCAAAATTTACAGAAATGGTCCCCATTATTTGAAATAAAAGAGTTAAAAATGGGGGTGTTGAGTTTTCACCTCAACAATTGGTGACACAATGGGAAAAACTAGTGATCTATGGTTAAAAGATGATGAACTTTGCTTTACCCGAAGGTTAAAAATAAGGAATTTTATTAAGTCATCGATTGGTAGAACATTTCACATGGGTCCTACATCAATAAATCAATCAATATAGCTTCAAAAAGATAAGTAATCACATCGACAAAGTATAAAGTTATGAATCCAAATTTTGGGAAATATCTAATATTTAAGATTAGTTTGTATGAGAATAGAAGAAAGTACAAATAGGAGTTTTTTATAAAGCATATATCCATCGACATGAATGATATTTGACATTGCTTCGTTGCCAACGAGCCTGGTCAGTACCCTGATGAAGTTGCCCTTAATGCCATACAAACATGGCTTTGCTGCTAGCTAGCATCCATAACCCCAACAAGTTTACTTGTATTTCCCTTGTTCCCCCTTTTGATCACCCTTTTGATAAGCATATTTGGGAGCTTTAGTTTATGACATACCTAAGTGAGTGAGGTGGGATGGTAAAAGAGACTTAAGAAAATGGATATACTACTTCTATAATGTTGACTCCAAATCTTTTCGCTACAACTATTAATTCAGAGTATTTTATCAAGAGGAGGGATAGGAGGGATCCATTGAGTTAAACTTGAGATCAGTTCTTTCCTTGAAAAGGTGAACTATATTACTTAAAAATGATGCATTTTCCTCCAAGGAAAAGATTCAAAGTAAGAGGGATTTTTAATTCCATAAAAATATCCCTTGGAGATAAATGAAACTCATTGAAATTGTCAGAGTAAAAATTTCCCATGTTTTCCAACCAATGTTGGGTAAGGAGAAAATTCCTTCCACATAAATCTTGGCGGAACCAGAAACGCAAAACCATAACTAATAGAAAAAAGAAAAATAAATCCAAATTGAAATGAAAAAAGAAATCAACAAACTCCAAAAATGTCAAAATGTGGAAAGGAAAAGCTGAAAGAAAAGCCCAAATTCAAAAGACAAACCTTGACAAGACTAATTATAAAATGTCTCAACAAAAGAGTAAAATAAGAAATCATGTGTATTCGTGTCATGCTAAGATTTTAATAAATTTTATCTTGCAAAGTTATAATTAATTAGGCTCACAACAGAAAGGTGAATAACAATCATGAGAGATAATAAGCTAAATGAGAAGTTTCTCCTTTTGTTATTTTTCTTTGTTTCATAAGAACATCTTAACAATTTTCTAATAAAAAAAATTCTTATAAAACAAATTGAAGATTCAGTGACTCCCCAATTTAGTTAATTTGTTGGACATCATAACTGTTCTTCCAAAACTAAAAAGCAAACAAGAAAAATGAGTTCCCAATCTAAGCTGGTAGGGGCATGAAATTCACTCACAGAGGCCTACAAAATAGAGTTTTATATCAGTAAAAACTAAAGCAAAGTTGAAACAAAAATGAATAAACTAAAAATGATGAAAATGGGGATATGAAACTTACCATTGGAGAATTTTGTTTAATTTTACCTGAGAGATATTGTTTTCTCCAACAAAGGAAAATCTCTTTGTTTGATCGGAATTCAAAACATGAAGAACTCGCTTCCAATGCAGTTATCATTGGCCCAAAATCATAACTTCTTAAAGCTAAACTAAAGCAAGCAATAAGATAGAAGAAAACACTGATTCATGTTTAAGGAATCTGCAGTAAATCAAATCCATTAGAAATAAAAATGATGATATGCTTTTGCAACGATGATTGTTATATTCTCGTCACTTCTGAGTTTATATTAGCCCCAAAATATTGATACAATCCCAATAAATCAATTCAAAGTCTAGAACAATGTAACAATCATGTATATGGAGAGGAATTAAATCTTTACATGATAAATATGGAGTGACATATCAAAAATAAGAAAACTAGAAGAGAATACAAACATAGGTTGCTCATGATCTATTACTTTTGCATGTTCTGAATTTCATTAGCAACTATTGGATTACCATAGTGGCTTCTCAATAATGCTATTGAAAAGTAAACAAGGATGCACACCATAAATGATCAAGATGATGAAATGAGCGTCTGATAATAAGACAAAGATGAAAATGTAAGCAAGCTACATGTGATGCACTTCTCATTAGTTTGTAAATTTCCATGAAGAGTAAAAGAGGCACAACTATACATGTGAAAATATATTTCCAATGGGGGCACAATGATAATATCCATGTACTCATATCATGAAGAATAGATATCCCAAAAGTCACAAAAGCCATAATGAGAAATGAATGTTTGGGGTTTGATGAAATTGTAATTAAAAATGCATCCAAGTTCTCGAATACCCGAGTAACATGAAAGTTAACTTGAAGATATAAAGATAATCAAAGAGGACTCTAAGTGAACATAGTGATGGATATAATTGTCAAATAATGGAAGAATTGACCAACGACCAATAAGATTAGATTAGTATGATATCTCACTAATTTGAAAGGGAAAATATGACTAAGTATCTCAGACTACTAAGATTACATTACAATACTTACATAATAAGATTGCATTATTGGCCTTTGGTTAATTATTATTAGCCTAATCTGAAAGTATCTGAAAGGGAAGATAAATCTTGTGTTGTATGTAAAATAAACTGATGAGAAAAGGAGTCCAAGCTTAATAAATATAAGTGAGGAGGATGTATCAAAAATCTTGGAAACCATTTTGTAAATCAAATCATTATACGAGACTTTGAGATCATGAGACCCAAGCGAATATAATGAAGTGGGGGCCATTTTCCTAATTAACTGTAATGGGCATGCCAATCGAGGAAATCCGTATGGATCTCAAGCTAGAAATCTCAGAATGTATTTTAAAATGATTCCAATAAAATGTGTTTCCAAGGTTCTCAGGTATTAGGTTCCCAGATAATAAAATTTGAAGCATATTCTAAAATGTTTATGATATAATATGGACCCAAGAGGTCAATGAGTCCTGAAGTTTGAAGTCTTGAGGAAAAAAGCCTCAGAAGAATTATTAAAAAAAATGAGACAAGAAACATAGGTCCGAGATTCTGAGATTTGTAAGTAAGAGGCTTTGAATAATCTCGAAAGAAGGAAATGTGATTGAAGTGGATGTAAAATGAATGAGTGCAATGGAAAGACTTAACTAAATTGACAACTGTAAGATTCAGATAAGGTAGAGGTAATATCATGGAAAAAGTATTTACTGCAAGATTTTTGCAATTTCCTTTGTTTGTAGCAATATGAACAAGAAAGAGTCTAACGTTCGATTTCAACTGCATTGATGATTGTTATATCATCTCGTGCACTTGTGAAGCAAGGAAATATGAATAGAAGCAACAATAAAGAAAACCAAGATTTTGAAAAAACAAATACTTCCATGAACATGTTGCGGATTGGAAAAGGTTGACTGCTTGCTTTATTCTAGAGCCTACTGAATTTTCTTGTAAAAATCAAGTCTTCAAATCTAGCTAATGAAGACCTGCAAAAAGAACCAAACATAAATAAGAGGTAAACTATGAAAAATAAAAATTAACAGCAGATGAAGATGTACATGTCTATGCTTACCTGGAAGAGTCTGATTATAAATTTACCTCATAAGTCTTGACATTCTCCCGTGTATTATCTTCGATTTTTCATAAGTTCAAAATCAACTTCTTATTCATTCTAAAATAACTACTAAGTAATGATATATTGATTTATATGCACTTCATATTGAAGAACAAGAGTGATGGAAGAGAAGGAGTGGTGAATGAGGTCCCTTAGTCATGATTGATAAATGATTATTTCAAAAGTGCTTAGCTGTAACAGAGCGAAATAAAAAAGTGCACCATAAGCATGAAGATTATCTACAAAAACTAGATGGGAAATATGTTGACACCTAATCCGAAACGGATGGGTGAACTGGACAGTCATCCAGAAGATGAACTGATCCGTTTTATTTGTATATATAAATGTAGATTACCTAATGAATAATAACATCAGTTTTCTCTCGCTCATTAAGTCTGGAGTTACCCTGGCCTGACATGGTATCAGAGCACAGGTCCCAGAAATAGTAACTCCTGCCTGAGAATTGGTCAGTCTCTGACATCCCTGGAATACCTGGAGCCTGGCGCTGCCTGGAGACTGCCGTTGCCTGCAAAAGCCTGGAAACACCTTGAATTAGAAGTAACCTTTACAGAATGCATTCAATCATCTCTATGATAGGAATAGTTCTCACTGGCAAGGAGAACTATCCTGACTGGTCCCGGATGGTACAACACACCCTCATTTTCAATGAGCTGTGGAAAGGAGTGTGTGTCGGAGAAGGAGACATTGACCCAGAAAAGCCTACATCAGACAAAGAGCTTGCCATCTGGGAAAACAAGAACAACAAAGTGTATGCATTAATAGCAGCGTCTGTAAATAAGGAGGTGAGTCGTCACCTTACAACATGCTCAACTGCCTTTGAAGCTTTACAAAAGCTGAAAGAGCTCTATGACTCACATTCTGCACTTGAAGTCGTCCAACTTATGATTAAACTCTTCACTCTTGAACTGCAAAATAATGACCCTCTTGCTCTTGCATCTAAAATAAAATCTATAGTGCATGATATCAAATCCACTAAAGTTGAGCTAGATATATCTCTTATTGCTTTTCTCAAGGCACTGTATCCTACATACTCCAATTATCTTGAGTCTTTGCAAGCAAATGGAAATCTAAAGGATATAACCTTTGACTCTCTTGTGAAAAAGTTTGCTGAAAGAGAAAAAGCCTTTGGAAAGAAGACAGTCCCTGAATCTTCTGAAGAGACTATATGCCTGGCTAATAAAGAAAAATATCCTGCACAAGATTCTACAAGAGGAAGAGGTGGACGAAGAGGAAGAGGAAGATATTTCAGAGGCAAGGGGGGCAGACATTCTCAAGGAGAAAAGGCAGATTTACATTGTATTCGATGCAAAAGAAATGGATCACATGATGCCTCTACATGCAAGCTACCATGGGACAAAATTGAGCAGAGAAGAAACCAACAGAAAGGTAAAACTGATGATACAGACAAAGGTAAAGCACCTGAATCCACTCACTATGTTGAGGCACAATGTAAAATTGGAGTAAATGAAGATTTGTTTAATACTTCACTTGCTTCCTGGAAAAATGATTGGCTGCTTGATTCAGGAGCAACCTGTCACATGACTCATAGAAAAGACTTTTTTGAAGATTTCACTGACAATGTTGATGGAGTAGTTTACTTTGCAGATCAGTGAAAAATCAAGCCATCAGGGCTTGGCACAATTAGGCTTAAACTGCCTGGTCTCTCAGACTTTCTTCTTGATCATGTTTTATATCTCCCACAGCTCAAGAGAAACTTGCTGTCTTTGGTCCACATCCGCTAGCAAGGTCACTCCATTCATATGTTTGATGGCAAGCTTGAGGTGAGAAAATCATTTGATCAATCACTTGTCATGAGGGGAATAGAAGAAGAAAGACTTCTCAAACTGCAAGGAAAATCTGCTCATAAACAACATTTCTCATATATTTCTCATCATGAAGAAGGTACACTTCCATCAAGTTTAGTATGGCATGCTAGACTTGGACATTTAAACTATGACAGTCTCCGTTTATTGAAGAAAAATGGTGTTGCTGGTTTGCCTACAATTCCTAGAAAACTTAAGCAATGTGATGTTTGCATTCTAGGAAAGCATAGCAAACAGTCATTTCATGACTCACATTCAAGAACACATAGGAACTCTTGAACTTATTCATTTAGATTTATGTGGTCCAATGCCTGTTCCTTCTGCAAATGGAAATAAATATATGATGACATTTATTGATGACTACACCAGAATGTGTTTGGTTTATTTATTGA
>APFE030695656.1:226108-243475 GCA_000404065.3 Pinus taeda | reverse complement strand
TAATCCGAAACGGATGGGTGAACTGGACAGTCATCCAGAAGATGAACTGATCCGTTTTATTTGTATATATAAATGTAGGTTACCTAATGAATAATAACATCGGTTTTCTCTCGCTCATTAAGTCTGGAGTTACCCTGGCCTGACAAAATATGACATAGAGTTCTGCACCACTCTTTACCTAAAATGAGAATGTTAAGGTATATGTGTAGTGCTTCATTACCTGTTTATTAGAAATCAACAATATTGCAAAGATGAAAGAGAAATATAAATAAACCAATTCTATTCCTAATCTAACTACACAAGGGGAAATATGACTAAGTATAGTCATGCTTCCAATGTAACCAAGAAAGAATTCTATTTAGTGCACATATGAAAATGTCATAGATCAACAACAAGAATACGAGTGGCATTAAATTATTAAAAGAAAAATTTAGCCTAGTATGCACATGTAACAAGTTTGGAAAAATAAACTTATTTAAAAAATTCTTACCTCGAAATTCTTCCAACCATATGCCTACAGGATCATAAAAATCATCATGTATTTCAGTGAATTATTGAAATAAATTCACATGAAGAGGAAATAATAGGCCTGAATTGAATGATAAACTTCTAAATGTCGTAGCTTGCTGAAAACTGGCAATGTTAAAAATATTCTTTAGAACTGACACTTCCAGACGTTTTTGAAATGAATCAACAAGGTTTGGATGGTGTTAGCACTCAGAATGAACCTCAAGGCTGAGAAGAGGCAATCCCGAGGTAACCACAGACCAAGCTTTCGAACTGGCATCTAGCCCTGCCAAACGAGAGAGGGCTCTCTTTTTGCCAACACAATGTGGCTACAATAAGTGAATCTTAGGCTAGCTATGAAGTACGGGGATTTGATTGAAAGTTGTGGGTCGAAAACAACAGGAGAAGGAATATTTGGGCTATGGAATCAAGGCTAGTTTATGTTGGTAATCTTGGGGCAAAATAAGTGCAATGTTCAGCCAGATAAAAGATGTAAATGAGAGAAGGAAAGAGGAGAAAGCCCGCTGCCCTGCAGGCATCAATCATGGGATGGATCTACAGTGGAAACTTTAGAGAAAGAGAAGCACAATATTACTCAACAGAGCATCTAACAGAGGATGGATTCTGAAAAGATAACCACTACATTAAACAACATAATCATTGTGAAAGAAGCATTGTGCATGGATGGATTCCTAACACTTCCCTTAGAGACTGCTGTAATGAAATTAGTAGAAAAAACCAACGTTACATTAATCGTTATCGGGATTAAATCGACGCGGGGAAAAAATCGGAAAAAATCAGGAAAAAATCGGTAAAAATCGGGAAAAAATTGTAACATACAAAAATTTTCATTTTTTTTTTTCAAAATTTTTAATATCTAAAGCATCTACACCATAAAATAAATACATTGACACATAAATATGATAAAAGAACTAATATATAAGATGTTTAATATATTTCTAGTGCTACATCACACATAACAGTGAATCATGTCCTGAATAGTAAGTCCTGACTCATGACTCCCAACTCAGCCTCAAAATATCAATAAAAAATATAATAATGTATCTCATGAGTCATATCATGAGTCATAATGTCATATAAAATGAAATGAACCAAATAACTAAAGTCTAATACTATTGATTTCCTCTACCCCTCTTGCGAGAAAATGCAATAGCTTTCCCTTTCCCTCTAGATGTAGATGCCAATGGAGTTGGCAATGGACTTTGCTGTGCTCTAGAAGCTGAAGAACTAAGAGTAGGAGCTATAGGAGGTAGACCACATCCTCTACTGGTGGCAGGGGTAGCCCGGGTAGGTGGTGTCATCTCCTCCTCTTGTTGCTTCGCCTCCTCCTCCTCCTCCTCCCCCTCCACTACCTCATGCACTAACCAATCATCAACAGACTCCATGAGAGGCCTCTCGGCCTCAACCCTCCATGCAACAATGGTTTCAAACCCATCCAATGAGATGGCCTTCATATCAGGTGTCCTCTCAAGTTTCCTCACCCACAATCGAAGATTGTAGTAGACGTAGACCATGTCATTAAGTCGCTGGGAGTCTAACTTGTACAAATATCATGAAATAATAATTATAAAAAAAATATTGTTTAATGAATTCAAAAAATTATTTGGAAATTTGCAATATTTTAACTGTTAATCTGTTGCGCTTCTTGTTGTGTATTTTTTCAAATACACTCTAGTTGCGCTCACATCCCGAGGAGCTACATGTTTGGCTAAGGATTCGAATGGCAAGCTTTTGCAGAAGGGGAACCTTGGCACCATACGTTCTCCACCATGCATCTACAACAAAATTACAAATAAAATTTCAAATAAACATAAAAAAAAATGAAATTTGAAAGCAAAGTATGAAGTTATGAACTTGAAGAGACAATGAAATTTGAAACAAACTAAAAGATACCTGGCATTTTAGTTGTCCTATCAGTCACAACCATGTCAAAGCCAAATGTGCCACCTGCCATCCTGTATGTCTCAATTTCTTTGGATATTTCTGTACATTCTGCTAAGATCGCACCATCCTCTAAACACAGGTTAAGAATCCATCCATGATCTTAGCATCAAATATGAACCCACATGCGTAAGAAAATGCGGGGTTCAGGTAGATCCCTGCAGCATGAATGGGACGATGGAGTGTGTTGTTCCATTATTCATCAATCACTCCCCATAGGAGGAGTTGTCTCCGAAACCCCTCATCTCCCTTATCATCATAGTAGACCCGAATGGATTCTTTTGCCCTGTCCACGACCTCATACAAATAGCCCATTACGAGCTTCTCACATCAACTAATCGAAGAACCTTTACCAAAGGTTCAGTAACGGTGCACACGTCCTGCACTCCCACCCATAAGTCTTCCTAGTATGAAACTAGTCTGCATATGGTCTCTCCCTCTGGTTTGCGGTTTATT
The DNA here is from genome assembly GCA_000404065.3 of Pinus taeda. NCBI lineage: Eukaryota > Viridiplantae > Streptophyta > Pinopsida > Pinales > Pinaceae > Pinus > Pinus taeda. Next base: position 240,550 of record APFE030695656.1, on the reverse strand, counting down.
GTCAAAGCATGCCACTCCTTTGAAATTAACATTCTCTTCACATCCCACATATAATTCAAGAGGGATTGAAGAGATATGAAACTAGTGGAAAACCGTGTAATGGCGGGGGGCACCAACTCGTTGTTGTTGGTGAATTTTCTCAAGCTAAGCACAAATGTATGATTATATATAAATTTTGTAATGCTTTTTGATGACTCAACAATATCTTTGACAAAGGAAATTTTCCCTATGTCAACATTAAATCAATACAATGTGCAGCACAAGGTGTCCAAAATAAAGTAGGATACCTCTCCATAAGCATCCTACCAGCAACAACATAATTTGTAGCATTGTCCATTATGACTTGGACAACATATTCTGCACCCACCTCCAAAGTAAACAGATCCAGCAAATCACATAAGGTTTTTGCATCTTTGATATGTGAGGATGCATCAACAGATTTCATAAACATAGTCCCCTTGGGACAACTAACCAAGAAGTTTATAAGGGTTCTCCTCTTTTGGTCAGTCCAACCATCTAACATCATAGTGCATCCTGTTTGTGCCCATGATTCCCTAAACTCCTTCAATCTTTTGGTGTAGTCAACCTTTTCATTTTCAATAATACGACCTCTAAAGTCATGATAAGAAGGGATTTTGTACCCTGGGCCAACAATTGCAATAGCATCAACAACAGGCTGGAAAAATGGATTATTCCTTACAATGCTGAAAGGAATATCACTCCAAAGGAGAAATTTGGCCAACAACTTGTTAGCTTGTTCTTTCTCAGTTTTTTTAATCATTGAAGTGATAGATGGCTGTGAACCAGGTGTGGTTCTAGGAACAAAAAATGATGAGGCAGCTAGCGGGTTGGTTGATGTTGAAGTAGAACTAGTGCCACTTCCTTGTTCACCTGACTTTGTTAGTTGCTTCTTCATTTCTACTTTGGCCTCTCTATTATGTTCTAAATTTTCCAATGATCTCATGGCTTTTCGGATGATTTTAGGATTTGTATTTGTGGAAGGCCCTACATCAAATCCAGGGATTTGTGCAAGGTGATACTTCAATTTGTACACCCCCCCTGACATATGCTGCCCACACAAGTTGCAAGACAAGTTCATTATATCAATCCCTCCATCAGGGTCACCAAATTCCCATAGAGGGTCCAATTTCCTTGGCATGTTTGACTTTGAACTTGAAGTTGAATGGTGATTCGGTGAACCTATGGAAAAATAAGGATTACAATTTACAAGTTACAAACTTACAATTTACATTGTACAAAAACTTGAAAAAATTTACATACATGAGTAACATAAGCTATAAAAAAAGTAAAGCACATGGAATTTTTGACAATTTAAGAAATTTTAACAAACAAAATGAAAAATCAAATGACAAAAACCCCATCAAGATTCAAATCAATTCAAAAATATTTGATAACCCATTGGATTCTTTTGATAAACAATGGGTTATCCAGATTCCAAAACCAACCAAAAACATAGAAAAAAAACCAAACCAAAGGTTCAAAACCCAAAATGTTGGTGCCCATACTGGTTTGATGGAGAAAAAATTCGTCTCCTCCTTAACTCCCACTTTGTTTTCCTCCTCCAATCAGCGGATTTAGCTCCCAAACGACCAAGAAGTCACTCCAAAACCCTGTCACTACCAGCGTGCTGCTCTCTACTGTGCAAATGAATTAAAAAAATCGTGTTTTTTTGTTATATAATGCGTTGTTGGTAAGGGCAGTGATTTTTTGAGGTCGAATCACGATTTTTTCATAAAAATCGTCAAAAAAAATATATGTATTAATCGCGCGATAATATCACCAATTTCAATAAATCGTGATTTTACAATATAATCGTGATTAAATCATGATTAGTGCAACACTGGAAAAAAAACAAAGCATGGAAATGAATTTACAAGAAAAACATGCTGCACATTAAACACCGTGATGGATCCCAAATCTAAAGGGCAAAAACTACTCCATTAAAAATAATATTAAGAAAAAGCTTTACACAGTCCAAAGCAGCTTTCCTTTGCAGAAAAAATTGAAGCTTTTACACTATGAAATTCATAAAATATATACAATTAGCTCATCCCTGTACTAAGGGAGTTGAGCTCAACCATCTCCCTAAAGATAGAAACAGTTACATTAAATTTGGACCGAATTTCTGAAAATAGGTGTGAAAGATGAACTCGTATCTCTTGAACCATAACACCTGTTACAAAAATGAAAGACACTTTTGTAGATAATTTCATGTTTGAGAAAAACCTCTCTCAATTTTGGAAATTCGTTTCCAGTTGCTCGGAATCTGTGCCACAAAATAATCTCTAAAACCAAGAAATCATTAAATATTTAAATATGTAAAAATAGGCTATAAAGATCTAGTCAAATATTGCAATTCACGAACCTGTGAATAAACTGAAAGAGGTTTCTATTATATGGCTCGTGCTTGACAAAAACCTCCTTGGGTTTCTCACAATTACTTTCCATCTATTGTAAAATGGCGCTGCACTACAATGACTAAAACAGTAAAACAAATGCAAAATTTGTTTTGTTTTAATGTAGGCTTCAAATATCACTAGATATCTTCCACATAGTAACACCTGTGCATAAACTGAAGGAGGTTTTTGTTATTGGGTATGTGATTGACAAAAACCTCTTTCACTTTTGTAAAATTCATATCCATTACTTCAGAAACTGATTTTGTAGTAAACTTGTCCCTGTGTGCAGCAAATGGCCTCAAAACATGCATAACCAAGAATCAATCATTCATTTCGATCATATCTTCTGATACAGGAACGGTTTCCGACGTGCAATATACCATTGGAAATATATTTCCGAGCTTCTTATGATGAACATACTTAGGATATGATTTGCACTGAAACTCATGTGCAAAACATCTCTGAAAACCAGACATAGTAAGAGCCCATTTTGATCCCTTGTGATAGGCTGCAAAGGCTGAAACTAAAAGATAGGAATTAAATGGAAAGTTAAAAATATTTCTAGAAAAATTATGTCATTGGTTAGAGTGTTTTTATGCTCTCTCAAGTGCTAGAAGTTATGAAAAACAATGCATGTATTAACTAATCACGAACAAATAAACTTTCAAAATAAGTAGTTGTTTTTCATGCTTAAAGTTTTGGAATTGATTTTCATATAAGATTACTATTGTAGTTGATGTGCACTGAGAGTGATGATGTTCAAAGTGCCGAAGTATTGTTTTTAGAAATTAAAAATGAAATTTGAAAGAAAATTAAATTCAAACCGAGAAAAATGAAGACGAAGGAGATTCAAATTTACATTAATGTTACAAATAATGATACAACATGACTAAGATTCATTTATAAATATTCCCTTGCCGCAAGTGTTAAAAAAAATCATGAAGTTAAAATTATTGTTTGCATCTACTTGCGGAGATGATAAGTTTCAAGATTATGATTTAAAAAGGCTATCTCATCATTGTATGAATCGTAAATTGGAATGGAGTCAGGAGTACTGAAATCACTATGATGATTTTGAGAGTGGACCAAAATTATTTCTTGATTAATATTCTTCTCATCTTCAAAAATAGATTTTCTTAAGGAATGAGAAATATGGGATTTAGTCAAAATTATTTTTGAAGAAAGAGGGAAACGAGGATTTTTGAAGAAAGAGGGAAACGAGGTTCATAATTTTCAGTTTTCAATTCATCATCACAAATAATTTCATTAGTGTTCTGTTCTTTTGAATGAAATAAATCAGATAAATTCACAATAATGAAAACATTTCTCATTGATAAAACTTCTTGGAAAACCAATATAATATATAGGCACACATAGACAACCCCTAGGACAGTCTAGATCCAAATAATTTGGATCACCAACTCACAGCACAAACTACGAAGACACAAGTCATGACAGATAGACTCAAACACTAACTACGAGAACACAACTCAACAACTCTATCTGGACTCACCATTTCAACATTATTCCAACATCCCCCCTTAATGGAGAAATGGATTTTCAATAATGCCTAGCTGTTGTCTACATATTTCAAATTTATCTTTCAAAGAGGCTTGGTAAGATGTCAGCTACATTCTCACTTGTATTATAATAGACTAAATGAATCTCATTTGATTGAATCTTTCCTTTTACAAAATGATGTTGGACTTCAATATGTTTTCTTTTGGCATGATAAACTGGATTATTTTCCAGCTTGATGGAACTCTGGTTGTCACATTTGATGCTTGTTGTCCTCTTTGTTTTTCTCCAACATCTTCAAGAATCCTCCTTAACCAAATAGCTTCACAATTTTCATTGGCCAAGGCTTTGTATTCAACTTCTTTGGATGATAAAGAAACAATAATTGGTTGTTTATTGCTGCTGTATGATATGATACCTGATCCTAAATTGAATTCAGATCCAAAGGTTGATCTTCTATCTTCAGGATTTCCAACCGAACCTCAATCAGAAAAACCTCCAAACTCAACATCAGATTCATCAATATACAAAATATCAAAATAAAGTGTTCCCTCCAGATATCAAAGGACTTTCTTTGCTACTTTCCAATAACTTTCACAAGGCTTAGCCATAAACTGACTAAGGATGCTGACAGGATATGCTATATCTGGCCTGGTAGTGGCGAGGTAGTTCAAACTTCCCACCAATTGACGATACAAATTTCCATTCACTTCTTTAGATCCATCATCAATGTACAACTTGGAATTTCTTCCAAAGGAGCAAACACTGGTTTGCATTCAAACATATGGAATCTTTCAAGGATGTCTTTGCATATTTGCTTTGTGTGATGATTGTCTTACCAGATTCCCTCCAAATTTCAAGGCCCAAACAATAATGTAATTGACCATGATCATTCATTTCAAATACATGTGACAATTGATTTTTAATTTCTTTAATCAACCTAAATGCACTTCCTGTTATGATAATATCATCAACATATAAAGATATCAAGGCAATATTTCCATCTTCATTTTTCTTGATGTACAAGTTAGGATCACTTTTGCTTCTCACAAAACATTTTTCATAAAATAATGAATCAATTTTCACATATCAAGATCTTGGTGCTTGTTTCAAACCATACAAATCTTTCTTTAACATGCAAACAAGATACTCCAATCCTTGCTTTACAAAACCTTCAGGATGAACCAAATAAACTTCTTCTTTTAATTCACCATTCAAGAAAGCAGATTTGACATCTAGTTGATACATTTTCCAATTTTGTTTTGTAGCTAATGCAATCATGATCCTAATTGTATTCAATTTAGCTACAGGTGCAAAAGTATATTCATAATCAATTCCTTCTTTTTGTGAATAGCCTTTTGCAACCAATGTAGATTTATATTGATCAATATTGCCATCAACATTAAACTTGGTTTGAATAACCATTTTCATCCTATGGGAACTTTATCTTTGGGTAATTCTGTTAATTCCCATGTGCCATTCTTCCTTATAGAGTTGTATTCATCATTCATTGCATCTCTCCATTCTTTATATTCGTTAGCTTCTTCATAACTTGAGGGTTCTACAACATTCATTACATGAGACATCAATGCCTAATATTTATACCTTATATGTGGCTGAATTTGACGTGATGACCTCCTTAGAGTTTTATTGCTTTCATCCTTCTTTCTGCTTTGTGAAGCCTCTTGTTCTCTTCTTGGGGTGTCATGACTACTAGATGCCTCCTGTTCTTGAACCTGTACCTCTTCCTATACATGTTGTTGTACCTGTTCATGTTCCTATTCAACACTTGCTTCTATTTTGACATAATCATCAATATCATGCCATACACCTATGTTATTCATTTTATCACTTAATCTATTTTTTCATGAAACACCACATCCCTACTTGGAAGCAATCTCTGTGAACTAGGATCAAACAACTTTTATGCCTTTTGATCATCACAATAACCAACGAGTGTGCACTTAATTGATTCTGCATCAAGTTTTCTTCTTTCATCTTTTGGAATATGAATAAATGCCTTGCATCCAAAAACTCTTAAATGATTCACTTTTGGTTTATATTCATAAAATGGTTCAAAAGGTGTTTTCAGATTTAAAATTTTGGTTGGACCCCTATTTTTCAAATAAACAATAGTATTAATGGCTTAATCCCAAAAACCATTAGAAATATTTCTACCTTGAAGCATGCTCCGTGCACATTCCACGAATGTTTTATTTTTCCTCTCAGCAACTCCATTTTGTTGAGGTGTATGAGGCACTGCAACTTGTTGTAGAATCCCATGAATTTTTCAATATTGATTAAAATTTCTTGATTTGTATTCTTCCCCATGATCAAATATGAGAATTTTGATATATTTTCCAATTTTTTTTTCCACCTTGTTTTTGAATTCCTTAAAGTACTAAAAAACATCACTTTTGTTTCTTATGAAATAGACCCAAGTATATCTAGATCTATCATCAACAAAAATAAGAAAGTACAATGCTCCTCCAAGAGATCTAGTTTGCATAGGTCCACATACATCAATATGAATTAATTCAAGTCTTTGTCTTTTTTCTTCATGTATAGGAAATTCTTCTCTATGTTGCTTGCCAAGTGCACATGCTTCACATTCAACAAGATTATTCTTCATTTTAGGAAGACCTTCAACCATTGTTTTTCTTTAAAGTAACATTAAATCATGTGATTTAAATGCCCATACCTTTGATGCCATAACTCTTCTGTTGACATTGTTGTAGATGGCAATGCTTGATGCCCAGTCCTGGACACATCCAACTTATACAAGTCTCCAACTCTGGTACCTGTGGCAATAATCTTGTAGTGATCTTGGATATCTTTAACAACACACTGTGATTTGACAAATTCCACCTTTATATCTTGATCATAAATAGTAGAAACATAAATTAAATTCTTTTTGATACCAGGAACATACATCACATCATGGATCTGTCTCTCTTGCCCATTAGGCAATATCGCACGTATTATTCCATAACCTTGAAATTTAAGGGAGCTATTGTCTCCTAGATAAACACACGTTCCATCAATGTCCTCATGATATTCATCAAACCAATCTTTATTAGAAGACATATGGAGTGATGCACCATAATAAATGAACCAAGCATTCACATCATCAGTCTCAGTAGACAATGCACCATTAGAAACAAACAATCTAAGATTTTTAAATCCATCATTGATTGAGGTGTCTTTGTCCACAAAATTCCCATTATGCCTTCTTTTTCTTTGTTTAGAATCATTATATTTTCTTTTATAAATATCTTTAGCATGATGTCTAGGCTTTCCATAATAATAACAATCATCATTTCTCTTATCATGAACTGGAAATTTAGATTGTGCCATACCTTCCTGCTTTGCTCGAAACTTTCCTCCTTTGCTTTTGTCCCATGGCTTTCCTTTGTATGGCTGCTTACCCTTAGCTACCAATGCCAAATCTTAATTGTTTGAGCGCAAATTGAAGTTCTTCATCCTCCCTTCCTCTTGTAAAGGAATATCTGTCAATTCATCAAAAGTAGGAGGCTTCTCTCTCGCTGAAAGACTTGAAACAAAAATTTGATAATCTTTCACTAAGCCATTTAATGTGATGGTGACCAAGTCAGAATTATACACATTTTCTCCAATGGCTCCTAACTTATCACTTAGATCTTTGACACAGGAAATTAAATTTCTTATACTTTCATTGGCCTCCATTTTAATTGACAAAAGCTTAGTTTTCAAGAACAAAATCCAGTTTGTATTAGATGTTTCATACAAGATTTTGAGAACATCCCATGTTTCTTTGGATGTTTTGCAGTCCCTAATATGAGGAATGATGTTGTCCTTAATTGACATTCGGAGAAACACCTTTGCTTTTGTTTCCCTTTTTTCCCAATCTAGAATGGCTGCAAATATAGTGGGTTTGGGCCCTGCCCCACTCATTATGGGCCACAAATTATTTCCCTCTAAAACTATTAATACCTTAAATTTCGAATTTGCATAATTTCCCCCATCTAGTCTTGTGGACTCATTGAGATATGTTTAAACCAAAAAATTTGACATAATGACAAAAACATCTACCCCAATCAACAAAATGCAACTAAATCCACCATATCTGCACCTAAATTCACTATATCCAAAACCAAATGTACTATATCTAAAAAAAATAAACTCAATCTCGCTTCAAACCAAGCTACTTATAAAATATTCAAACAACACTCCTTATTTTTCCTTTTTTACCAAACACAATTTACACAAAAAAATGATATAAATTCTCTTCACTAAAAAAGCTTTTTTACCATAAAAACTAGTTTTAATCCCTTATGTATCCATAAAAAAAAACAAAAAAAACTCAAAACAAGTGATACGAACTCTGTTAAACCAAAGAGGCTTTGAATTTATAGATTGTATTTCTTTGAAAATATAATAAAACTTTTCACCTTGGCGTCGTGGGAGAATGTGGGTGAATGAAATATTCACTTTCACATTAATTGTAATGCACACACTCTAGCAAGATGAATTACACACTGCGACTCCGACCAATAGACTCCCACGGGATGTGGTGGCTATATACTTCCACAGACGGTGACTTCGACCGATAGACTCCTACGTTTTGCGGCAACTATATACTTCCACAGGCTGCAACTCCGTCCAATAGACTCCCACAGGTTGCGACGACTATATACTTCCACAAGCTTATCTTCTCATGGCGACTATAGTTACATACAGACCCTTAACTGTACATAACGACTACAGACAACATGTCGTTCGATAATTTTACTCAGCCAAATAACATAAAAAACTTGGGAGCAACACCATAACAACAAGATCTCACAATTGTCGATTTCACAACCCTCACAGATTTGGGCCCTCTTTCTCTCAAATATGAAGCCTCACTAGATCTCCCTCTCTGACTCTGATTCCATATTAGAAAATCAGAGAAATTCACAATAATGAAAACATTTCTCATTGATCAAACTACTTAGACAATCAATACATTATATAGGCACACATAGACAACCTCTAGGACAATCTAGATCCAAATAATTCGGATCAACAACTCGAAACACAAAATACAAAGGCACAACTCATGAAAGATAGACTCAAACACTAACTACGAGAACACAACTCAACAACTCTACCTGGACTCACCATTTTGAAATTATTCCTACAAAATAGACAAATAATTAGATGCATGAAAATAGTTTTAAGGACTGTGAAATTATGAATAGTTAAATCTTCTCTATCCCAACACGAATTAACTAGCAATTCATTATTAATGACAACTTTTCTATTTTATTAGTGTAAAATGATATTGTTGAAGAATTATTTAATGAATTACAATTATCAAAAATATCTGGGTAGATGAAAAAATGAGAATTTGAATTTATGTACCTGAAAATTTCCCTACTTGAAAAATTTTGCTCAATGTCCAAAATTAGATATTTCAAATTCTTGTTGATTTGCCTTGTTGCAGACTTTGAATCGCTGGTCCATCCCGTCTCTGATAGAAAAACCAGATTTTCTATCACTTGAAAGAATATTAGGAGGAAGATGTAGCTGACCATCTTACCAATTGCTGGTAGATTTCCCTTGTGATGAATTATTATTTTTAGTAAAACAATGTTCAAAATTAGCTGATGCAATCTACAGTTTCATTTGCTGATTTATTTGATGATTGCTGCTCCTTACTGATTGATATTCTTCATTAACATAATAATTAAAATTTGAGGCAACATAACTATTATGAATTGAAGGAGCATTATTTATTTGGGCAACATTATTTTCTTCCTGAATTTGTTCATTGGAAATTTTTGTTTTTAGGAGAGGATCATCATTGTTAGTTTGAGAAATTGGTTCTTCAACGGCAATATATATGTTTTCTGGCTCTTGATAATTATCACATGACAGAGACACTAAACGTTTGAACTATCCAATTAATTGGAATTGAGGAGGCCAATCTTTGGACCAAAATTGCATTAAAATTAATTTAAATTTAATATAAAAAATATCCAAAGTCTCAACTTTCATCCTATGCAATTCTTCTAACTGATCACACACCTTTTCGTAATCACATTCCTAAAATGCGTGAAGGAAAATCTTCGAAAATTCATCCCAGTAATGCATGGAGGCAACTAGAAGAGATAAGCACCAGTATTTGGCTTTACCTGTCAAAGTAAGAGTGAAAATCCTGCAAATAATATCTTCATCAATACTTAAATTATTACAACTTGAAATAAATTGAAGGAGATGATTAAAAGCAGATGACATACCATTATACTTTACCTCAGACAGGGTCTGGACTGCCTTTATCAAAGTAATAATTCGATGGGGTCCAATAAAGCAACTCCAAGGAGGCCTTTTACGTAGAGCCATAGTAATAAGATAAAACCTTAAAAATCTTCAAAGAAAACAATTTAATATGACCCTCCTTCTAGTGCCAAAAATATTGATGTTCCAAAATGAGTTCATCAACATGTAAGGGAGACCACTCGACCAGGAACTTAAATCAACTCCTTTTCTGTTTGGAATGGTGGTTTCAAATATTTTAATTGGGTCATGTTACCCTCTGTTTTTCTCTGCTAGCTTATAGTATGTCTATTACTTGGCAATAGAAAATAGACGTCTAATCTACCTTCTTATAGAGCTCTTGCAAGAAAGTGATCCTTAAGCTGAATTAATGGATCAACAAAGCCACTCTAAAGTCTGCCCCTACGTAAGAGGACTTCTAGAATGCAATAATTAAAACTAAATGTAAATATACTCTAAGTAACAGAAAATTCATTCTAAATCTATTTCCATTGAAAGAAGGATTAGTCCCCCTCTCAATGAAGAACAAGGTGAAAAGGGGATTTGGACCAACTTTGAATTTGGAATAAAAATGAAGTTAATAAATTGGGGAAATAGTTCTAAAACTTATTACTTGTTCAAACAAGTATATGTATTCAGCTATCTGATGAATAGTGATCATATCTCTGATGCACATACATCTAAATTCAAATAAAATGGATTCAAACTAAAAAGATATGATTGCATTAAAGAAATAGTTCTCATAAAACAATCATTATTAAAACCAACATAAACTTGACATAAATTTGCTAAATAGTTAACAAATATGTCATATTTATCTATTCGAATTTATAATTTAACTTGATAAAAATTATATCCATCATTAAAAGATAGTTTTCAAATGATTCAAACAGGCATGTATTAAATGAATTTATAATAGTGCAAAACTTAAAGAACACTTACTTATCTAGATCAATAATTGCCTCAAATTTTATTAAATGCATGCCATCAATCAACCTCTATCTCCGACAATAGTGTACAAGAATTAAATACCTGATCAAAGACTTCGAGTACATGAAATTCTCAAAAAATTTCATGATAGCATGGAATTTTCAGAGCTGAAATACAACTCTTTTAATCTCCATAAGACTGGTCCAAAGTAGTTAATTCTCTACAAAAAATTTGCTCCCTACAATAGTACAAATAACCCTCTCTTTGCAGAGAATTTACTCAACAAGTTTCAGATCTAGAACCCTCTGTCAATTCTACAAAAGCCATATTTATAATTACAAAAGAAAATCAGGATGAGAGAGTTGTTGGAGAACAAGTTTGCTCGAACAAATTTTGATTGGCAAAAATTCTCCTTTCCCTCTTGCTGATGCAATTCCATTGCTCCAAGTATTCTCTTCATCATCTCCCCAACTGCTCTCTTGCTAAAAACCAATCAATATTCAAAAATTAAAACAATCTTAGTGCACAAAACAGAAATCAAACCACTTCTTAACAAATTATTAAATTAAAAATAAATTAAAATGCAAATAAATTCTTGTGCTATGATTGTTTCAAATGGATCAGAGTAGCGTTTGAGTAGCATTTTTTTCAGAAGAAAAAGCTATATAATATTTCTATTATATTTCAAAAAGATTCATATACATATGTGAAGGCTATATCCTCGGGTTGTTATCCGAAACACAACATGATTGCAGCTTTACATCCCTATTATATAATAACAAAAATGAGGATTTTCTGAAGCAACATACAAAAAAGTGTAGAATGAACCTGTATAAGAGAATAGTGTAGCTTGTCCCTGTATAAAAACTTAATTCAATATAATGAAACCAGATGCATACCAGATTTTGCCCCTTTTAAATGCCTGGCATAGAAAAAGACTATACGGCACATGTTAAATGATCTATAGAGATGCATAGTTGCCACTTTCCCTCTGAAGACTATAAGCCTTTTTTTGATAGTCTATCCGCTTTCTCATTATGACCCCGCTTTATATGAGTGATAGGGAACTGAGTAGGCCTCCATAGTGATTTTATCCTTGCAATCCATCCAGTGAGGTTGTCATTTTTGATATTATTGTTCCCCTTCACAAGATCAATGATTATTTTAGAATCCCTGTAGATATTAATGGGGCCGATGTCCATGAAAGAGCAGAAAGTAAGCAGTCCATGAAGGGCCATGGCCTCAGCTTTATTATTTGTCCCTTTACCACCATTCCAATACATGTAGTACTAAAGATCTCTTGAAAGACAGATGTATACTCCGCATACACACTTTCCATCTTTTGCTGCTCCATCGAAGTGTGCCCTTGGCATAAGAAGCTAGTTGGAATCAGTGACTGTTTTTTGATGCATCTTCTGTAGTGGGATGATTGGAGGAATCGAAGAGTAGTATGGGATTATCTTTTCAAATAACTGCCCAAAGTTCTCCTTGCTGTTCTGAAAAATCTTCTTATTTCTCCATTTCCATATAAACCAGTTAACAATTAAAGGAATGGGGTGCCAAACAGATTTCTGCGAGGCCCACCATTTGTGTGATTCTGCTACGGTGGGATGGTTAACGACTGGAAAACCAAAGATTGATGCCATCTGCTTCCATAATATCTTAGATAGTGGACAACTTAAGAAAATATGCATGTTATCTTCTGTATTGGAGAGGCAGATTATGCATATGGCAGGGCCTTGCCATTTCCTTTTTTGAAGATTAGTCCATGTGATATTTTTGTTATTATAAACAAGCCAAGAAAATAAAATTATTTTTATAGGGCAGCCAGACTTCCAAAAGGAGTAAGGAAAGGGTTCCTGAGTGCATACCCTATTCTGTTCTATCAAGGAAAGATATATATCACTGACTAACACATTTGGCTGACCTTTCTTAACCTGCCAAATAATTCTGTCTCTGTCCTCAGTTTTGAATATCCCTGCATTTTTCATAGTCCAGATAATCTTCTCCCATTGTGCAGCCATTGTTCCTTGTAATCCCAGCACTCTATTAGATTTCCATATCGGAATAACATCCTTCCATTTTTCGATTACTTGTGCCCAGTAAAAGAGACCCTTTTGGTGGAGGAGCGCAAGAATGGGAGGAGGAAACGGGGATTCCATCTCTACCCCCATGATTGCATCAGAGCCAATAAGGATATTGTTTCCAGTATTCAATTTCCAGATTATGTACCTTTTGAAGATTGGGAGGATCTTTTGGAAACTTCTCCATATCATCAATCCATTAGATTGCCACATAAAATCATCCCTGTACCAAAAATGAATATCTTTATTCCCCATATATTTCATTCTGATAGCTTTACACCATAGACTTTCTCCGAAGACTGCTCTCCATAATGTTTTGCAGAGAAGCGTCGAGCCGAATATACGGAGGTTCATTAAGCTCCAGCCCCCCATTTGTTTGGGGAGAGTAATGTTATCAAGTTTAGTGAGATGATATTTCTTCTTCTCCACACCTCCACCCCAGATAAAAGTAGCCATTAGACTATTTAACTTATTAATAATAGTTGAGGGGATGAAAAATAGATGTGCCCAGTAAACAGAAATCTGAGCTAGAACTGATTGAGAGAGTATCATTCTGCTAGCTAAAGTTAGGAATTTATATTCCCACCCCTAAATTCTCTTATAGAATCTATAGGTGATCCATGCCTAATTAGATATGTTGTATCCAGTGGACTTGAGATGATATTCGAGGTATTTTATACCCTCATTAATGGAAACCGCCTGAATGTTATACAACTGTGATATATATTCCATCTCTTCCATTTTAACATTGCCGAAATGAAATGAGGACTTCTCTAAATTTATAATTAGCCCCGTGGCTTTTTGAAATGATAATAATAACCCATGTGATGAGCCCCAATTTTGGTACAATTTGGGCTCATTTTGGCCTATTTTACTTGCTCAAACCATTCATTTTTATTTGCTTTGCATGCATTTCTTATTTTATTCATGTTGTTTGTAGGAGGAAGGTTAGACACTTTATCTACGTGACTAATGCATTGTGATTCCAGGTTTTGGCATTAAAAAGGGAGCAAGAGACAATGAAAGAGGGGATAAGGAGACAATGAGGTGGCACTGCTGATTTTGTGGAGAGATGTCCACGGTCTTGGGACATTCCTCGTGATTCCCACCAAGAACTCCGAGCTCCAATCCATCTCCCCTTCGAGCTTAAGAAGCAGCTAGCTGTCCTACAGGAACAACAGTCATAAACT